>WSXT02044464.1:0-12631 GCA_011762715.2 Neuroterus valhalla | reverse complement strand
CGCTGTTTTTTGAATTTCTTGTCAAACGAATATTAAATGAAAAGTTATAAGGTTTATTTATTTTCGTTTTCTAAAGAAAAATTTGAGTCAACGAATGGTGCAACTAGCCACTTATACTGCCGGATTATTTCAACTATTGTATATACGTATATGGAACAAAAATGTAATCTTCATTTCTGAGTATTGAAGCGATATGTTATAAAGTCGTTTGCGCTCTGCGGTTCTAAGAATTTTAAGACAAAGCTTAAAGAGCTATGCGTAATCTCTGTAATATGAACAACAAAAATTATTGAAATGTGTATGGTGCATGAATGTGACAATCGCGACATGATAGTTTATTAATCTAAACTCGCATCTCAAAGAGTAAAGATCTGCCTTCCAAGTGTCTTGAATAAATTGATTAGCAAAAGCTATTCTGAATCTGAAACTTGAAATTCTTGCGACTGGCACGTAAGTTTCCTCGTAATCTATCAAATACTCTTGACTGAAACCATGAGCAACTACGGGAGCTTTGTTTTTGAATGGATTTCCAAATTCATCCTACTCAATAGTAAATATCCATTCACAGTCAACAATATTCCTATTTTCAGGCTTCTTTACTTAGGTCCAAGAGTTATTAAATAAAAGTGAATCTATTTCATCTTCAATAACACTTTACCACTCTACTCTAGCATCTCTATTTTTAATTTCATGAAAAGAAGTGGTTGTTTTACAAACAAGTGATCAAGCACATTAAATGTAATGATCTGGGATAATTTCTCCATTATAAGATACCGGAAAATTATTTTTAATCCTATGACTTCTTTTTAAATCAGGGAATTTTTCCACATCAGATTGTTTATCTTGAGACGCTGATTCTGATTGCAATTGTATATTTGTTTCATTGCAGATTTCGCAACCTCAGTACCCAATTTGGCAATTTTATTAGATCTAGTTTCAGTATTAGATTCAAATCTATCTGATTTATTATTATCAGATTTTTGGGAGAGCTTTCTAGATCAACTGCTTCAGATCTCATCACGGGCCCTAAAACTTTGAAATTCGTCTCATTAACAATAACTTCTCTTACCACACTAAACTTTTCAGTTTCCACATTACACACTTTATGACCGTTTGGTTCATACTTAACTAATATTCCCTTCCAGGATTTTTGATCAACTTTGATCTTCCTGGTTTTATTATGAATATAAATTGTTGAACGCAAAACTTTTAAATATTGTAATTGTGGTTCCTTACTATGCCACAATTCATATGGTGTTTTATTTTGTCTCTTTTTTTTTATTAATTTAGCAGGGGTCAAATAAATTAACAATGTAGCAGTTAAAGCTGCTTCACCCCAAAAACATTTTTCTAAATTTGCACCAAAAATCATGTAATGAACTTTTTTCTTTATCGCTCTGTTAATACGCTCTGGCACACCATTTAACTGTGTGGTTCGTGGAACTGTTAAGTGGTAAATGATCACTTTTTGCACACAAAATTCATTCCCTTCGATTATCACAGTGCAAATGAGCAATTTTTAAATCAAAATGAATCTCACTTTTTGCAACGAAATCTTGAAGTTCTTTGAAAACATCAGATTTGTATGTAATTGAATATGTAACGCAAAAATGTGTCAATTCATCAACAAAAATCACAAAATAATTTCTATTATCGATAGTTGAAGGAGTGATTGGACCGCAAACATCGGTATGAACGATAAGAAGAGGCTCATACCACTTATCATTGGTTAATTTTTTAATTCTGCAAATTTTGATCTTCCAACGTGACTCAACCGTTGGTGCCACAACTCATAATTATTTTGTACAATAATATAGGCCTGCATTTTGACTATGATGGTTTTATTCTTAACAACAACATTGACATCAATTTAATTGTGTAATTGTTTAATTCTTTCATCAGAACAATAGCAGTATTATACCATCAAATGTGGTAGGAAGAGTTAGTAGTAAATGAGACACTTTGTCTGTTTCATCGAGATTTGCACCTGCTGCTGTCAATTCAGTAATCAAATCATCGAAAACTAAGAAATGTGTTGATAGTGATGTGTCACTTGATAACTTCAATCCAAGCAACTTCTTTCTTAGAGTCAGCTGAGTTGCAAGACTTTCGCGTTCATAAACAACGTCCGAGTTATGCAAATTTTTTTTTCCAGCTAGCTATGCCTTAGCAAAACCGAGAAATGAGTCTGATGAATAGTCCACAACTATACCTTTGGCAATCCTTTCAGCCTTCATCCACTCATCACTTGGATCCGCTGGAATTTCACTGTCTTAAACTTTGATCACATCTAATCCAGTTTTTTTAAACTTCAAACACTGTAACACCATCGAAAGATTTTATGTTCCGTTTCACTTTCAAACTTTCCACTGTCACTTGTTAATCAATAATAACACTTAAAGTGTTCACAGTTCCGACAATTTTATTTTAGTTATATTAAAAATATATATATTGCGAATCCTGACCGAATCCTGGGCCCATAACCAGGAAACAGGCTATAAACGAAGAACAATATGAATAAATTAAAAAGAATCAATTTTTTCGAGACACTTGGAAGGCAGGTCTTTACTCTTTGAGATGCGATTTTAGACTAAAGAACGAACGTGTCACGAAAAGCGCATTCATACACCATACACACTTCAATCATGGTTTTTGTTTATATTATAGAGATTACGCTTGGCTCTTGAACCTTTGTCCCAAACTTCTTGGAACTGCAGATTACACACGACTTATAAAATATCTCTTCAATACTCAGAAATGTAGATTATATTCTCGCTCTATTTACATATGTAGGGAATAAATAAATTCCAGATCTTGGATAAAAGTTTATATTCAAAATAATATTTTGGGAATATAGCTTTGGTATTACAAAGAAAAACTCGAAACGATGTAAAATAATGCGACTGTTCAAGGCGAGAACCAGAACAAGAGTTACCTCTTGTCTTCACCTCCCCTGGCGACATTGGGCCCTTCTGATTTTGGTCCCACATCTGCAAACGTTCACTCAACGGGCACTTCGACAGTCGCCAGCATTATCAAGTGCTTCATGTTCGAAGTTACGACTTTTCCATTGAATCAGCCCGCCTCGAACTGCGTTGAGACTCAATCTCTTATTTTCTCCTTCACATATATACAATAGTTATATACATATATACAATACAATACATACATACAATAATTTAACATCGCCCCCTCCCCTTCCCCAAGGGTGCCACGTGGTTTTTCAAATTTCTTGTAACGAATATAAAATGAAAAATGATAAGGCTTATTTATTTTTCATTTTATAAAGAAAAATTTGAGTTAAAAATAGCGAAACTAGCCGTTTTACGAATTTTGATGACTGGGAATACACTGCTACTACGAAGGTTTTCAGGCTTCGGGCGTTGCTTCAACGGCCTTGGTACAAACTACGCCGGAGCTAAAACGTAAACAGTTAGTTCCGTACGAATTATTTCTATATGATTTTCGTCCGCTCGCCCAATGGCGAATTCCCGGCTTGAGTACACTGCGTGCTCTGAGGTTACGTCATTGGCGGAAGTCAACCGAGACTAAGGGTGGGGCGAGTGCTTCTCTCAAAACCCCTCACGCCGTCTCGTCAACGAGCGAAATTTTAGGAAAGCCAATCTTTAAGGGGGAAATCTTCACAGGCGCAGTGTACATTTTTCCGATCATTCTTTTCAACCACGTGGCTCGAACTTGCCCCCCCCCCCATGTATGCCCACGGGGCCTTTTGTCTAATACCTTTCCCCTCCTAAAGAAACCATGGAGTTTATAGAAGGCCCCAAAATGATGAGAGGGTAAAAAAGAACGAATAATTTTATTTTGTCATACTGGTAAAAGACAAAAACTTGCTTATTGATTGAAGTGTTTTTTAGTTGGCAGCACCAATATTTTATTTTCGCAACGTTCATTCAGATCGTACAAAATGACACTTCTGATGAAATCACGTACACTTATCTCTCGAGTATGTGCCACCCTCGGAGGTAGAAGACCCAAAAGCGAGTGCAATGAAAATCTAGTTCGAACCGGATTTGAAACGATGACTGCGCACTTTTATTTCAACATTCAGGACCGTAAATATAGTTTCTGAACGCTGCACCTTAATGCGCAGAGAGTCGTCAAGCAAACAACTTCTAAAATACGCAGTACGGTACTGACTGTTTGAGCGATGGTCTTCAGTGTACACCGTCAAGGGGCGCTGAAAGGGGAAGACAGGAGCAGTGGAGCGTGAACGACCGTGGAGCCGGCACAGAACTGAGCGACATAAAATCGCGAAATGAGTGTGATGAACATTGAGAGAATTTCCCCTCAAACAGTTTTGAAGGCAAAAGTTTCAGTCACCTTTTCCCATTATTTAGTTTGTAGTACTATCCACCTTATTATTGCATAACTTTTGCACATAAACTTTGTTTTCAAGAAAAATATCAGCCATTTTCTTTTTAAAATTTTTAGCAGTCACCATACTTCAAATTTTTTAAATCTTGATGTGCTTCACTGACTATTGCATAGTTTTTGAAAAAAGTTTGAGATTAAGTTCAAAACGCTATCGCAGGAAAAAATATAAAAACTTTTTTTTCCATACTCGAACGGTCACCGCATTGTGTATTTTTTGCAATATACTATGTTGCTCAGTAAATATTTTCAATTATCTTGTCGAATTTTTGTCAGATATATTAGTAGTAAATTGCACACTATATAGAATTATGATATGCTTAACCTCTTGTGACCTGCGCACTTCCAAAAATTATTCAAAATTTATTATCAAACTTGTATTAAAGTATCAAATATTACACGAAGTAATGCTTTCATATGATATGACCCTACAATTTGTTACTTTTAAATGTTGAGTTATTACTTATAAACGAATTTATTCAAATTTCAGAGGCTTCCGTTAACTAAAAAACGAATTAAGCCTTTTCTCGGATTTTACTCGTTGCGATCTTAGTCATCAAAAAAATTTTGAATTTTTCATATCAATACTACCATTGTGTCTTAAGAATATTTAATTACAAGATTTGGATGGTTTATCAGAAGTCGACATAAGACAATTCAGCCAAGAGACTATTCTCATACCTTTTGTTTGGCTTCTTTTATTGTCCATCTTACATAAAATTTTGAGAAAAAGCTGTAGGATTTCAGGTTTAAAATTAGCACACAAATATTCTTTAATTTTTGATATTTTTTGAAGTAATTCCTTACTACGAAAACAGTTAAATTTTAGATAACTCATCTTCTCTCACATTGAGTTCATGAATTATTATTGCATTTAAAAGAAATTATTCATAAACCTTCTGCAAGGTCAGCAAATATATATTTTCTTTATTTAAACAGAAATGTCTTATATAATTAATTATCAACTAATCGCATAGGTCGAATACATCAGTAGGGAAACATTTATAGTTGAAAACCTGTTTAAAGCTTAATAAAAAGGGTAAATTATCTGCATTCTCGGCATTTGAGACCTTTTCATTTACGTATTCAAAACTGATCGTAAGCGCTGCCGAAATTGTATAATATATACTAAAAAAAAACGTGCGAAATCATTAGAAATGAGTCCAAGAATTTTTAATACTAACCATAATTTTTAACGGATAATTCAACTTTAAATTCCAAAAAGCCCTAGAAAGACAAGTTCAATATTTATTTCGTTCTAAAAATTTTTTATGGCGAAACGGAGAGGAAGCCCTACTGCTGAAGGGTGGCCCACTATTGGTGCCATTATCCTGCACCAAATAATAAATTAGAACTAATACAGGTACAAAATTACTCGGCGAATTAAGTTTCTTTATGAAGCATGACCGCATTTATACTTTTGTGATAAGATGATAAACAAAGTGTCAAAGAAAAGTGTAACGACATTGATATAACACATCGACTTACATGAGTCAAAAAGACTTACCGCGATAAAGGGTTATAACGATAAGAAGAATCTACCTTGGATCTCCGGTTTCGCTAAGCATGATATTATACGTCGTAGGATACACTTCAATATTCTCCAGTACAGTCATTAACGCAATAGAAAAGGCAACTTTATGAACATTAGGAAAAGTAATTGAATTTTATTATTCATTGTTCGGCTATTGTTTCGAGTTTAATTTTCAACTAAGGCTTATTCTTTTCCTGTGACTTAAATCCTCTTCGCTAATAAGGATGACTCTGGGATGAGGAAAAAATATAATTGTTAGAGACAGGTGTTCAGACAGCTGTTGATTTAAGAGAGGATGTTGGGTATTTTCAATTTTGTATAAAATATTATGCAAAGAGCAATAAATAATTTTTATGTGTCAAATAGTCTTCACCACTGTTATTGCCATGTTTTGTTCCTGAAAGAAAAAAATTCAATACCTTCAAATAGACAATACGAGGTTATAAATATTTGATTAATTATAGTTCCAATATTCTTTTTGTCATTAAAAATAATTAGCTCAAAAAAAATTAACTATCGAAAAGAGTTTTTTTCTTTAACGCATAGACATTATTCTTTTATACTGATCAACTTTTATCTCAATTTATATCGTCTTCGACAATCTCTTTTGTCCTAACTTGACATTATTAATCAATTATATGTATAATCATTAAAACAATCTCTTCTGCAAAATCGATCGGTATCACTTATACAAAATTTTTTCTTTTTACACCGTATACTATTATTAGATACCAAATATGACCAAATTTAATAAGACTATGTAATGTAATTATCACTGCGAAGAGATAATTATTGATGATTCTTCCTTTACGATTAAATTTTTCTCGGAATTTGCCAAGTATTTTCTCACTTTTAAAATTTCATGAAACATCACTGATATTTCTATTGCATTGCGTCAATTTGCATACGTCGTATGCGGGTACCAGCAAAATGCACGGACCGTTGCTTCGGGTAAATAGGAAAGTATTGCATTGATTGTGAGTATTATTATTCCACTTTGCTTTTCCTCTAGCAACAATTCATACAAAAGAGGAACGAATAAGTCATCTTCCTTATACGTAGAAAAGCAACTTGAGGAATTTTTAAAATTGCAAGTAGTTCACTCAAAAATGACTATTGTTCCCTTATCTCTTTAACGAGCAGGAAAAAGTTTTCAGAAAAGTTGTAAAATTTTTTTATGGTCGTGAAATGTAGTGCAATAGTTACGCCACTGTCGTAAGCTAATCGTTTCACGATCCAATTATGAGTTTACGACTTCTTGAAGTTCAAGAGTGAAATATTGAAGAAGCCTCGAGATGCAGGTAAATGCATTTAAGAGATGCATTTGAATCAGTTCATATGGACATAAAATCCTTCAAATTTTGCTGTAGAATAAATGCGACGTGAGATCTGACCGGAGCCACGTGGCGGCGCTGGCTGTACTTTTAGGCCGATAATTATTCTGTGGCATAAGGAAAATTCTAATTTGATTTATTTCAATTAATAAAACACATTTTTTTGCATATGTTCATCTTGAGACAATATTTTGTAATATTTTTATAACCCAATAAATTCATAGGTACTAATGAAAAAATGAAGAAACCATTATTCTTATGACTACATACGAATAAGCTTCTCACAGAATACATAAAATAATTCTCCAAAAATATTACATTTGTAACATTGACATCTATAAATATCGTAAAGTATGGAAATAATAGATTTCAATTAAATTTCATATATTTATGAGATTTATAATGATTATTGAAACTAGACCTTAATTAACTAAATTATAAAAGTTTATATTCCTTTTTCAATTTAAACAATGCTTATTTTGCTTCGTAATGATGAACCAATGAAAAATTACGAGATCCATAAAAATCGATTATGCTATAAAAATATGTCGAATACTTCTAACCATTTATATTATAAAGAATAAGATTTATAGAATAAATACGTATTAAACTGTTAGAGAATTAAAAACTGTGTTTGTGAGCAACATTTAAATGGTAATAAACAGAATATTATTAAAAGAACCTAATAATTTATTTATTTCAATCATGAATTATCAACTTAATTGATAAATATTTAACTGGGAACCTCCAATTTTCGACCATGAAGATGGATGTTCAAACAAGAGGATTAATTTTCTAACAAAAAAATGCGATGTTTCAACAAAATAGTAGAATTTCGAACTGTAAAAATTATTATTTTCATTCGAAAATGGAACAGCAACATTTTTAGTTTAAAAAACTAATTGCAAACCAAAAATCAGAGTTTTTAACTAAAACAAAGAATATTTATAAAAAAGAGTTGAATTTTTCGAATAGATGAATTAATTTTTAGTGAAACAGATAAATTATCAACCAAATTCCGAATACCTACTTTTAAATTGGAAAAAAATTATGTTTAATCAAACAGAAAATTTTTAACTACAACTATGGAATTTTTGATTGGAGTAAGTCCAATTTTCTTCATTTAAAGTCAAGAAGAGGGGACTTCCAAATTGTGGCGAATTTTAAATTGAAAGAGAAATTTTTCGAATTTCCTCTTTTAGATCCAAATTATAATTATTTTGAAAAGTTTACGTTTCATGTGAAAAATTACCTGTTACGAGTTAAATAAAATTATATTTCTTTACTCATCTCCCTGCCCTAAAATCAAAACTATGGTTACTTTCTGAAATCCCCTGTCCCAAGTCAGATAAATGGGGGAAAATAAATGAAACGGGATAAATACATTATTCTTTTAAATTGAGGAAATAATTCTTTCTGTATGTTGGTGCTATCATCAATTCGATTATCATATTTGAGTCGTCTAAAGAAATCACATAGAGCAACGAATTTGCAAAAGGTTCTTCTTATTATGGAAAAAAATTAGAATCCTTCCTCTCATAAAGTATAGATATATTAAAAATTTGTTTGAATCATAGAAAATGAACGAGACATTCTTCAAATCAAATGATAAGATCTCTTTTTTATTCATAAGAATAGAGCAGTCATTTCTCGTATCTTTACGGCACAATTTTTAAGTGTCCAGGCAAGGCAAGTAATTCCTGGTTTCCTAATCAAATTCCCGGTCACCTTCCGGCTTTTTCCAGTCAATAAAGTTACCTGTAATTTTCCGTTTTTCCGGTCAAGTCACCACCCTTTTAATATCAATTTTAGAACTTGAAAAATAATAGAAATAAAAATATTTGCTGTCCCAACAACAGACCCATCTTTTCCAAGTATCGGATGCTCCGTATGAAGATTCTCAAAATAAATGTGTTTTATGTAAATCACATGACCTAGCTTCAGTTCAAAATTAGCTCTAAAAATATCTTGCTGCTAGATTTTAATAACTTCTTTATCACTAGGCACAATAAAAACTTGCACTTTTTCGGAGCAGGTCACATAACCTGGCTTGTATCCAAAATAACGCACTCATATCCCACGGTTGCCGTTGATTTATAAAAACCTTGAGAACTCTCGAAACATTAATATTTTTTTTCAAGCACAAAAACTCGAATAATTTCGTTTATCTACTACAAAAAATTGTAACTCAACATTGTTGACACTTTCCCCACGTATTTTATGAACTATCGGCCTAAACTTACAGCCAGCGCCGCCACTCGGCTACCGTCAACATTTCCGTCACTTTTAGTTTCAACTGTCACCTGCCTGGTCTTAAACGAAACATTTCTCGAGGAAAGATCATAATTTCTAAAATATAAAAATATTGGAAGATTCTCTCTGGAACTGTACCTACCAAAAATATTTACTTGTTGGAAAAGCCAAGAGTCGGTCACTGGTATCATTTCAGTGAAAACATTTTCACTGACAATCAGTGAAATATCACTGATTGACAGTTAAATTCTCACTTTTTTCAGTGAACTTTATCAATCGATAAGATATCACTATAAGAAATTCACTAGTTGTCAGAAAAAAAACTTCACGGAAGTGATATCCGTGACCGACTTCTGGCTACTTCAACCAGTGAATCTTACTGGTTTAGTATAGGAGAGAAAAGTGTCAATACAAAATTATTTTTCCTATAAGAATAAAATTTCGGCAAGTAAAATTACAGCGTGGACTTTTAGACGTTTAAAATCATTAGGTGGAAAGTGAAGATACAAAAATAGAACTTACAGAAAAGTTTGAATAACCTCGAACAGAATGGAAGTCTGCAAAAGTTGTATTCTAATGTTCAACGAGTCACCACATACTTATTTACAAGAAAAGTAGCAGGCCTCTCTATTATTCCGTGGGCATCGGTCAGTCGAGGTCATTCACGTATTATACTGTATACATTTTGTTATACTGTTTCTCGTATAACTTTCTACGGCTGTCTTTTTCTTTCATTTGCTGGTTGAAACATCAAGACAGAATCAATAAAAATATCTTCTTGTACAAATGAATGGTTCCAAACTTTTTTCTATGCCTAGCCAAATCTTACATTGATAGATATTACCAAGACTAGCGTTTTATTAAAAATTGACTTCAAAAAAGAAAAGAATCAATACAAATTTTTCTTCGACGCATAGAAAAAAATCTGGAGAAGTTGAAGTAAAAGAATTCTTTGATTTTGCCCCAAAAAGTTTCTTTATGATTATGTTTTGAAAATTCTTCCCTTACTTACAAGCACAAAATAAGATTAATCGTGTAGGGCTATACCGCAAAAATCCTATTTTTAATTTATTTCCTTCAACTTTTTGGTATATTTTTGTTAAAAATACTTATGGAAAATAAAACATTATTTGCTGAAACTATTTTAATTTCCATTTTCAAACGAGATTCATTTGTTCAATATTGTGCGATATTTCGACGACTTCCAAAATTCTGAAATTTGTGAAAATTGAAATTTTTCATCATTTCTCCATTTTAGAGCATTCAGCGCCTAAAATAATCAGAACAGAAATTACAGCGTATGAAATAATCTGTAAATCAAAAAAAAATGCATGCCTGATAGTAAACGAGCTATGACATTCGATAATCAGCGTTTAGTTTAAAAAAATGTTGCAAACATATTTTGTGAATTATCACTAATCGTATACATTTTAGATAAAAGTTGTCTGAATATCAGATCCTGACAAAGCACAACAAAAAGATGTTCTAGCAATTATAAATTCGAAGTTATTGCGTCCCAAAAAGAACATTTTTTATTGAGCATTAGTTATTTTGTTGGATTCTGTGTTAAAATCTAACATTCTTGTTTTTAAAAAAATATATTGTCAAGGCTAGAAATAATTAGGTTATTTTACAATAATTACCGGTTCAGATAATTATGACTTATCGTCTATCTAGAATACTGTGAATGTAAAATGCATTGATGTCCGTATGAAAATCATTATTAATGCAATTCTTAAATAAAATAAGTATGATCGATAGTCGGTTGCTGAATTTTCTATCGGTAAGAGGAAAGATCTTTTTTTTTTAATTCCGTTCGATTTCAAAGTTATGACAAAAAGAATTAAACTAAAAAATCGACTGTGCTTTTTTCAATTCCTCAATATATAAAAATAATTGTTGCAGCGTTAATAATCTAATTTTTGCCACACATCACAATTTTAAGTAACGGTGTAAGCTGTAGTAGTTATTCACTTAGAATTATTTAAAAATTTCTGAGTCGTAAAATAGCACTACTCCGTATTCGTCTTACATTAGTTACTGCGCACCGGAAATGAGAAGTGGTTAACTAAATCCATCAAAAGATAATTCCGTTTCAATTTTTTGAAAGAAAATAAAAATCGTTCTGAAAAATGGCGAGTTAGTCAAAGAGCTCGAAAAAACTTTGTGTTCAACGATGTGTTTTTTATTTTGCAACAGCGATAGAAATCGATCGAGTTTTTTTTACAACAAAAGCGACTTTCTACACATACCGACGGGATGGCCTCAATCTGTTTCTCTTTTTCCATCAATGCAGATTTTGAGGGTGAAATAACCGCGAACTAGTCCAGTTTGCCTGAACTAAAGATACAACTACATTTAAAAAAAACAAATGCATGAAAAGGTGTAAAATGCCTAGAATGTATTTAATTTTTGTTGGCCTTGACAATGACTTTTATACTAAACTACACAGCCTTACAATAGACAAAACATTTGTGATGTACGAAATTTCCAATAAACGACAATACTAAAGTAAATAAAGATAATGATGGGGTGAGTTCCAAATCGAGCTTTTAATTACTGTCAGGTAAATGTTTGATAAGGTTTTCAAGTTTAAATTTTTATATAAAAATAATGGCATACTGAATAAGTTGATATTATTCCTTAATCACGTAAATATATAGACGGAGGATAATAAGAATAGATTTATGTAGACTTTTCAAAAAATCTCACGAGAAAATCCTTATTTACTATACGAGTACCTAAAAAGATAGTAAAAGCTTTATTTAATGCTCTCGGCATCAAGTCTCATAATTTATTACATACTCTGTTTGTATTGAACCCGCAAGATTCCATTGTGATTTTATTTCTAGAAAGACGTTGAAAAAATATAGCGAACATATAAGGTTGAGGATAGAAAAAATCCAATTTTCATCTCAGTCTTTTGAAATTTAAGAGACTTTGGAATCTTTTGTGCTTCTTTGAGAATCAATTTTCGTTCACAGTAGTAGTCTCATAAAAACGATTGACCTACATTAAAATCTTAGAATTGCTCCGAAATCATATATTTTTACATTCTCATTCTGAATGAGAAGGTATTGGTTTTATGTGAAAATTGACTTTCGCGGATTTGATGAAA
>WSXT02044453.1:0-13203 GCA_011762715.2 Neuroterus valhalla | reverse complement strand
TCCCCATAGGCAGCCATGTTTTGTTTTGATACAGCAGCGCCTCTTTGCCCGCGGTGGATGTTTTCTTTGCCAATAAGGAGACTACTCTGTAATACATGGACTTGGTAAAAAAAACCCTCCAAAGTGTAGCGTGCTATTCGCACATCGAAAAAATCTGCCCGCTACGCAGAGACATACTCATGGGGCGCTACGCGCGCAGCTCGCGAGATGGAGCGCGCCTACGGCGCGCGTCATTTGGATCTCGCGCTCGATGATAAATATCAACCATGGTTTTAAAAAAACCGTTGTGACGATCAAAAAAAGAAATATACGTCTTATTGAAAAACCTTCCATACAAAACTCAATGATTTATTTGAGATTTACAATAATAAAAAGAAAACTATTAACCTTATCGAAAAATCAACAGTGGATTTGTAGATTTTTCTGAGGTGAACCATTTTTGTTCTTTTTACCCTTTTGAATCTCGCACTGTTTTGCTGAAAAATGAAATTTTTTATTTTTGGTAACATTTTTCTTGATTTAAACGAACACTATGCATCTTATGGGAAAAAGGTCTGCAGACAATTTTTAGATCTTTTCCAAATAAATACTTTTTATCCATGACATTCTTTGGCAGCTTGCATAGTTCGAGCGGGAACTTGCATTCTTAATTTTCCAAAAGGCTATTTCGATGGATAAAACCAGAACCATTTGTCATAAAAGGCTGGGTCACGAACTCGTCCTTTCTTTTCCGGCCATAAAAAAGTGTGCTCAAGCACAATTCAATATGATCATTCTTTCGAAGGTTATCGACTCTACAGATTACAGACTACAGACAGAAGGATAGACGGACGGACATACAGACAATTTCGTAAAAATCGTTTTTCCTGTCTCAGGGGGTCTCAAAACGTGGAGATATCTTCAAATCCGCGAAAGTCAATTTTTGCATAAAACCAATACATTCTCATTTTCGGTTACACTAGTTTTTTGTCCTCATGCCTAATCTCCATGGTTTATTCTGGGTTTTCAGGTAGTTTTCTACTGTAGTGACTGTGATTGATCAGGTTATTCATGTCCGGAATTTCCTATATCACAAAGTACTACAAGCAGACCGCACGCCGTATTTTCGCCTAGCGCCAGTTTGCATTCGCCTGTCCTCGGATTTTCATCTTATCCTAGATAGGGGCGCCCCTTGAGTGAGTCGATTTAATTAGAAAGTGTCATCTGCTATGCAGTGGTGAGCAACTTATGGAGCCCTCTCCATAAGGTGAGGACCGCATAGTCACGCTGTTGGACGATATGTCTGACTCACTGATTCAGTTACATTCCCTGAGTTCCCCGATCAGCTAACTGTTCATTTCTTCCGTGACTGCCATGCTGAAAATGCCTACAATTGCTTCGGTACCAGTAAAGTCTTCTCTTGAAGCTAGTTTCGCTTGCTTGTCTGAGATCTTATTGCCTTTGATACCACTGTGTCTAGAGATTCACAGCAGAAACACTCGGTTTCCCGTTGTCCAGGGCCAATATAGCCGCCCTGCTGTCCGAGAAGATACATATGTTTCTTTCATTGCCATACTCCAGTGCCTTGTAGGCGTACTGGAACACAGCCATAATCTCCTCCTCGTTTCTGGAGACATCTATGAACCTGTTGTCTCCATTACTCGACAGGTGCGTCTCTCCGTCAGCCCATTCCTCTTTCGTGGATAGACTAACACGATACTTATTGTCGAAGAGGTAGCGAGTAGAAGTTTTATTCCATACTCAGAGTTGGGCTACTCGCAATGTTGGTCGGAATCCGCAACTTCGTCCAGATCATTCATCCGTCAACGATGTTTAGACTCCAGGCTGCCGTTTCAGTCATGGCCTTAATGGTGAGATGCAGGGGCTCTTAACCCGTTCGTGCTCCAGTGCCATCGCGAGTGTCGACTGCGTCGCCTCTGAAAACCAGTCCCCTGATTCTTTCCAGTGGAGACCTCACATCGGCTGGTTCAATCCTGATCCACCAGACCACCGCCGCAGAGGTCGGTCTGGGAAGTGGGCTCGCTGTGTAGATCGACATAAGTTTTATGGCTTAAGCCCTTACTTTTTTTAATGGCTCTCCTACAGATTCATGGGGTCGCTTTGATCTTTTCGCACTTATATTCCAAGTGCTCGAACCAAAACAGCTACTTATCTAGGATGACTCCTAGATATGTACTTCGCTTGTTCTTTGCTTACCAGTACTTGTCCGCTCAGTCTCACTGTACTCGTGGTTCCCTACTTGTACCGGCTGGGTAGCACGATCGTGTCCATCTTCTTGGGGTTAAATGAGAGTTTGGTCTTCTTGCACCAGGTACCTACTGTTGCCAGGGCCTGCTGCATTACCCCAAGAAGCACGTCCAGATGCCGGCAACGCATTAGGACCAGTATGTCATCTGCGCAGCCTAATGCATGGTAACCTTGACTCGCGAGTAGATGAAGCAGTTCATTTACTACCAGGCACCACAGGAGAGATGACAGGACGACTCCCTGTGGACCGCCTGAGTCAACGGTTCCATGCAAGGTATTATCAACCTTAGTCGTTATTAGGATTCTGTTACCCAGCAGGTCCAATCCACGACCGCGGTTTGGACACCATGAGCGATTATGGTCGCCCTGATCAACTCTCTAGAAGTGTGGTTGAAAGTGCCTTCAATATCCATGGAGGTTCCAATCGCGAAACCGTGCTTCTCCTTGTGGAGTGGCCTTCTTGTTAAGACTTTGTCGCGGATATATGTATCCACAAGTCTTTCTACCGTTTTTAGCAGGAGAGGTGTGAACTTGATCAGACGGAAATCCTTGCGTGAAGTATAACCGATCATACCTGCTTTCGAAATAAAGACTACTCGCGTGCCTCTTCTGTCGTCGCGCCGCAATAGGAGAGGAAGATCGCTTACCTCACAGTATTCCACTAGCAAGCGTACTTACTCTGGAGGGTTGATCTCACCATCGTATGGAAAGTAGGCCGATCCCACGACTAGCTTCCCAATTCCTCTGAGCTCTATGACTATAAGTATATCAGTAGCTATGTCAGCAGCAGGACAACGTTTCCTCCATTCAACAGTATACAAAACCTTGGTTTATTCATCTCAGGGTCCCTGTAACGAAAACTACACCCCTAATCTCCTTATGGTATCTGGAATAAACCAGGCTTCCTGGATTAGTGAGATGCACGTTTGCCTCATAGCCATGCTCCTCTGCAGAACCACAGAGACGCCTTTGCTGTGATGCAAGTTAAACTGTGTAATTGTCAGTCTGGAGGTGCCTTAGTCCTGGGGCCACTCGTGTCTGACGATCCGTCAGGTCGATGTTTTTAGTGAGGGGCTGTATCCCTCCAACCGACGAAGGACCATAGTCAAATCCTCTACTACCAGTTGTAGTAGGCAAGCTTCGGTCGCAGGGTCTAGGCTACTGATTTGGAGGCATTTTCTCGAGCCCCCCGAGAGTGGCCTCCCTGAAGAGCTGACTATATCACTAATGCAATCGAGCAAGCTGAAACCAATTCTGGAGTCCAGATAACCCCATCACGTCAGGTTATTTTCTTAACCCCTCTTTGAAGAATCCACTTCCCCGTAGTCAGTATCTTATCAACCACATAATCCCACAACCTTAACAGTCTGTAACCCCAAACTCTATGAATCTAAATTCTAAAACTCCTCAAACCAGTGAAAAAGAGACTCATGTGCGTTCAAGCAGAAAAAATCAAGATGTTTCAAATATACAAGGGGGGACCCAAAATTAACGGGAATTAAATGGTGCCATGCTCTTTCTGGTCAAAAACTGCTTCACAGACAACGCGGTGTGGACAGGTGCGTTGTCGTGGTGGGACAAATTTGGCTGAAACCCTTCCCATGAGCAAATCTTAAAATAAAATCCTTTGAATTGAACTCTATGACATTCCAGACATCTCAAAAAGCTGATCAAAGAGCTGATCAAAGTCTAGGTTCAAAGAACACTTCCAACCAAGATAATATTAATATTCCTTTAGAAAAAATACAATACGAAGACAATTATTACATGCATACAATTACAATAACGATTTTGTAAATATGGGTATAGTGTATATGTAAGAGAAATAAATAGAAGAAGAAGTGCGTAGTAAATAATAATCTGGATGCTAGAAAAGCTCGTCTAAGTAATTAAAAATACGCTAGGAGATTATGCATATTCAATGTAAATGGTACATTCATTGGTATAGTTTCTCTGATTATTCTACATAAAATATCATAGCAAATTTATGAGCATTGTACGGATAAATTGAGGGATAAATAGAAGATTAATCACAGTTCTGATTACATTGTCTTGACCTGGGTAGACCTCAGTGATTCTTCCAAGAAGCCAGTTCATTGGTGACAAGTCATTGTCTCGAACGAAAACCATTGTCCCTGGCACTAGGTGGTTTGCTACCGGCTGGGCCCATTTGTGACGTTGTTGCAGCTGATTCAAATATTCCCCTTGCCAGCGTTGCCAAAAATGTTGGGTCATTTGATGCAGGTGCTGGTATCGATTAAGCCGATTCCGTGAAAAATCACGTAGATCTGGTTCTGGGATTGCTGCAAGTGATGTCCCAATGATGAAATGTCTCGGAGTTAGGGGAGTGAGGTCTTTAGGATCAGTTGAGAGTGGGGAAAGAGGGCGTGAATCCAAACATGCTTCAACTTGCGTGAACGAAGTATACAGTTGATAGATTTAAGGCATACAGTTATACAGGTATACAGTTCTTCATAGGTGAGACGTGTTTCCCCTACTACACGATAAACATGTTTTTTCGCAGATTTCACCGCAACTTCCCATAAGCCTCCGAAGTGCGGTGTACTGGGAGGTATTATGTATCAATGAATGGTGATAAGGATAACAATTCGGATCCTATAAGATTTGTCCTATTTCCCTGATTTCCCTTATCTCTGTTGAGAAATCTTGGAACTGAGCAAGCTTTAAAGGCATGTGCGCGCACAGTTTAATTCTTCGGTTTTTAGATAACCAAGATTTCTTTTGGCCTTTGCTACTCCGAGATTTTTAATGAAACGCGGACAGGATGCTGTCCCTCTGATTACGCGAGTAAATGACGAAAAGCGCTTGAGTAGTGGGGAATCTGATTCGGAAATGACAATAAGTACACGTTCACATTCACGTTCTTCTAGGGCATCCTTTACACATACGGTCCGTTAAGGTGGCCATAGATATGAATTTCGGGATAACTAGGCTGGCCCATTCTACCAAAGATCAATCGCGTAGATCTTCCGGCTTGATGCCTCTTGAGATTACGTCAGCTGGATTATCCTGTGATGCCACGTGGTTCCAATTTTTATTTGTTAAATTTCGAATCTCACTCGTACGGTTCGCAAAATAAGTTTTCCAGCGGCTGGGTGAAGAAGTTCAAGGCATGGAGGAGGGATTTTTTTTAATGGGGCAACTCGTGATTAGGCATATATAGTAAATGTACAGTGTAATTGCCGTATTTATCTGTTGTTCTTACATAAACACACGTACCATAAGCAGTTTCCGAAGCATCGCTGAATCCATGCAGTTGCACGCTAACTGGACTATCGCAAAGAACTCGTCTTCCTACTGAAATCTCATTCAAAGTAACTAATGGATTATCAAAATTCTCCCAAGTAGTATGCAGATTTTGTGGCAAGGACTCATCCTAGTCAATATGCAGTTCCCACAATTTTTTAAAGATAATTTTGGCCTTGACAACAACCGGACCGAGTTTCTTATTTCCTGAGTTGGAATTTGTGCTTTTTCCCAAAAAATAATAACCTCCTGCAATGCTAATCTGGCACTTTCGCGTAAACTTAACTTCACCACACGAAGATTGAAAAATAATACACTTAGAACGTCTTTGTTTGATGGCAATTCATTTCCAGGTATTTCATTCCAGTAATATCTAAGTAAATAAATTTTTTCACGCAAGGGGCGGGCAGAAGACATTCTGACATGAAAATTTGTTTTGACTCGTCCGATATCCGAAAGACAACTGCGTCAGGTATGTGGCTGGGTGGTAGACTGTGGGATGGATCATGGGTCCTCTTGAATTTAGAAGAACATCTGCTCAGTGCAAATGCATTAGTATGTGTACCCCTTGGCAGCGCTTGGACAAGAATACTCAGGAACAGAGAAGGATACAGATAGACTTAAAGCAAAAAAAGTACTACGTGCTCTATATGGAAGACTCCTAGACTTCCTCTACTAGAGTACTTCAAGTAGCTTCATTCGTGTCATACTTTTTTTATTTTTTTTTCGAAAACAGTCAGTCATAGGAGAAAAAGTTGTGGACAAAAAATATGCATTTTCAAGAGATTTACAACTTTCGTATCAAGATTTTCAGTATATAATTAATATTTTTCAGAATAATCAAAATCCATTTTTAATGGTTTTTTTCATTTTCAAGGGCTCGTGGGCCTAAATATTAGGCAAATTATTTCAACATAAAATGGAACCAAGCTGGGGGTAGCGTTTAAAAAAACGCAAAATTTTTTTTCCAAAAGTAAATAAGAGCCACCCTAGTTTATCATACATACCGCGTACTTCAATCTTGACTGTCATAAATGTGTGATTTCAAGAGACGGAACTAAAGTTGTAAATAAGTGACAAAAAAGTAGTTTTCCAAAATGGTATTGCGAAGAAGCCTCTCTGATTGTAACAGGTAGTTTGTTCCGAAGGCGTGCACCACGAATGATTAACGACCTTTGCATTTTACAAGTGCGATGTGGTTGCATTTCTGGTACGTTTCCCTTTCACGGATTTTAGACTGGATTAATATGTCCTTATTAATAAAATGAAAAAGATTGAGAAGGTATTATGGTGCTTGTGTCCTGAACAGGATATTTAACATGTTGCACATAAAAAATTGCCTCCTTTTGGAGACATCAAGAAGTCCTGCTCTCTCTTTGTACTAAGTGATATGTTCACTTTTAGGAATATTATATATAAACCGGATGCAAGCATTTAATGTACGTTCAAGCTAAGCATATGTCACTTATATCGTCATAAACTAAGAAGCGTTAATCAAAGGTTGATGGAGAACTCTAAAGGTTGTCCTTGAAATTTCTGAAACTTGTTTGTTCCAGGAAAGAGTGCGATTAAGAATATAGCCTAGATCTTTTACTGATATCATGAACTAAATGCAACGTCCGTCAATACGGAGGGGAGGTAGGGTAGCAATTGTTTCAAGAAATGGAGAGGAAGTAGGTCCAAGAATAACCTATGTTTTAGCAGGGTTGAGAGTGAGATCACTATTCAAAGCCCACTGCATCACTAAATCGATATCATACTGTACCTTTTGAAGTAAATTCTCCTGTGTAGAAATGGGCCCATATAGGTAACGTTTGATGTTATCAGCATATTCGTGATACTTGCAATGTCGAAGGTTGCTACTAACAAGAGGAAGCTCCGGACTGGGGTATAGAAATTTTAATAAGACCATCATCAATCGATAGAATATCGAAAATTATCGCACACGTGTCCCGGCGATTTCGCAGGTGAGCCCTAGTTTTGCGATATTGAATTTTTGGAAATCGCGCTCGCAGCGGTACAGCAACTACTACCTAGTCTGCTGCTCCACGTTTATGAAGTGATAGTGGCTCGGCGGTTGAATGCTCGCCTTCTACCCCGATGTCGCTGGATCAAATCTCCGGAAGGGTAATATTTTTATTTTTCTTTCTACTGGCAATCATGAAAAACAATTATTTGATGACACTTTCCTGGTAACTGAAATTCTATACTTCAAAAATATTTTGGCAGTTAGAGTTTTATGATAAAAAATAACAACAATAAATAAATAATAATAAATCCTGATAATAATAAATAATTATTATTTTAACTGTCCAAATATTTTCAAAGTATAAAATTTCAGTTACAGACTAGGTAGTAGTTGGTTTACCGCTGCGAGCGTGATTTTCGAAATTCAATATCGCAAAACTTGGGCCCACCTACAAAAACGCCGGGACACGTGTGCCATCATTTTTAATATTCTATCGATTGATGAGGGTCTTTTATTTTCATTTCGATACTCTAGTCCAGAGCTTTCCCTTGTAAGATCAGAGGTGTAAGTATTAAAAAGAGTATGGGCAAGATAGAACCTTGAGGTACACCACTCTTGACCTCCCCACAGGCAGACTGCTCACCATTGCTAAGATACGATTCGAACCATTTAAAAAGCATATCGGAGAAGTTAACTGTGTCGAAAGCCTCAGAAAGGTCGAAAAGGAAAACAACCGTTATCTCTTTCGTATCCATTGCAAGTTTAAGATCAGAAGATACTTTGAGTGAGGCCGTGAGCGTGCTTATGCCTGACACAAAACCCAGATTGCATTGAGACAAGTAAATGATCAGCATCAAGGGGCGATGTTATTTGCTAGTGAACAATGTGCTCAAGGTTTGGATGGAGCACATAGGATGGAAATAGGTCGGAAATCTTTTGGAGACGTGGGGTTAGATTCATTAGGGATAGGATGAATAACCGCCTCTTTCCAGGTTTAAGGGGAAACTCCCACCTGGAGAGATGCATTATAGATATGCAAGAGAATAGAACAAATAATTAGGGAGGAAAGACGTATAATTTTGATAGAAACATTATCTGAACCAAGAGCATTTGATTTCACCTCGTTTAGTTTAGTTCAAGAGTTTATTCAAGCCTTGAGACATTTTCCCCCAAGGCAAAACCTCGTTGAATTTTTTCATTGGGTTTATTCTGAGATATCGGTGAAGAAAAATTTATTGTCATCAAAAGTAGAGGAAACAGAGGTCAGAGAAAGAGCAGTGTTCGCCAGAGAAGTAGACTTAGTTTTGAAGGCAGTTAGTAGATCTGCAGAAGAGAAATTGTTATCAGGAGACGCAGGTTTAGGGGAATCCGTTTCAAGAAAAGCCAGATATTCTCATTTCTGTTTCTGTTCCTAATAGAACTATGATTATATTGATCAAGAAAATCTCTGATTTTAGTTTGAATTTAGCATCTCAATTTGCTAAATTCAGCTTGGGTAATACTATTTTTGGTCCTTTTGGCCAATCTTCGTTTACTACATCTCTCTTTCATCAAGTCTCTAATGCAAGAAGTGATCCAGGAAGTTGATTGATTCTTCGCATGAGGGGTATAGAGGGGTGCGAATTCATCAATAGCAGTGGATGAAAATGTTGTTGAACAAATAACCCTCCAATTGATGTCCTTTCCTGTGAAAATTCTATAGGCATAGAAGTTTCAGCAGAGGAAGCAATGAAGGTAAACTGGTACTGGACGCTGATGAGGTCATGGTTAAAAGAATGAGAGAGTTTTGTGTGGAAAAGATTATACCCTATCAAGGTCATCAACACTCATCAGGTCAGAGGAACTATAGATAATCCTGCAGTGAAAACTTCTGATTTTAAAAAAATCAGTCAAGTTGTTTGAGGCATAGAGATTCGTATTGAGATCACCGGTAAGAGCAATATTATTGTAGTTTGGTATAAGGTCAAAAATATCAGCTCCGAGTTCCGTGCTGCAAGAGGCATTTGGTGGTTTGACACTTGTCACTTGTGATTCAAATAAATGATGTTCTTATATCCTTTAACTTTTATATTAGTAAACAAAAATAGGGATGCGGTATTTCAAGAATGTGAAAGAGGCAACAATGCGCCATGTCCGTAAAAACACAAAGTTGTAAAAAGTTGTGAAATATATATAGAGATAGGAAGAAAATCCTATGGATGCCATCAGGATCATATTTGAATGGGGCATTAGTGTTACACTCAATTTAACAAGAGATGTCTATGTTTATTCAAATATGGTTGAACAAAACGTTTGATGCAGTTAGCCATTTTTTACAAATATCTTATTGTTATCATTCTTACTCTTTCTTTTTTGGGAGGTAGAGTAATCTGGAGAGATCGGATTTAAACGAAGTTACGAAAAATGACACTTATTGGACAAAGCTGTTCTTCAAGTTATACACTTTCTCTATAAAAAATAATCCTTGTAATACAATAATATTTCTTCAAGACCGGTGCTTTCGTTCTTATAATTCGAGCATGACCCATACATACATATATACATTCGGATAGAACAGATTTTTGTTTTACTCTGAAATTCGGAGGGAGTCCAAAAATTGTAGATTAGTACCTGGTTTCCCGAAAAATATTTAGAGAAAAAGATATTTCTTGTGTTCGCGCATTTACGTCAAAATAACGAGAAATAAGGATTGTTTATTATTGTGGTACGAAAGAAATGTCTTTATTGTTTGAAACGGTTTTGAAAATTCGTACGTATAACCATCATTATCTTCTGAATGATATGCAGAATTACGAAAATTTTTACATATCGTAAATTGTGAATTAAGTTGAAAAAGTTTTTTTTTCCTATAACTTTTTGTGGAAAATTCAGGTATCGAACTACAACTTCTGGAGCATATATAGCATATGGGCATATAAATTCAGTTCCATACATTTAAATAAATTTTTCGACTTTCGGCCACAGAACCGGGTATCCTTGCCTACTATGAAATGGTTCGAATCAATATATGACGATTCACTTGGTGGCACAGTAGTCGCATATAAATTATGATTTGTCTTCTGCGTGTTTCTTACGCTTATGACGAGTCAAATGTGTTGACCGACTGTAACTTTGCGAGCATTTGTCACAGTGATGACTATTTATCGACGTCTGCGAGTGACGTGAAATAATGTGTTGTGACAAGTTACATTTTAGATTCGCTTTAAATCCGCAGAAATCACAAGTAAATTCTGACTTGACTGCTGCGTGTTCTACACGTTTATGATGATTTAAAGAACCTAAACGTTCGTAACTTTGAGAACATTTGTCGCAATAATGCCTCTCTCCTGGAGTCTGCATGTGTCGTAAGGAAATGTGTGTAGACAAGCTACTTTTGTGTTCAGTTTGAAGGCCGCAAAAGTCACAAATGAATTTTCGTCTGACTGTTCCGTGTTTCATACGCTTGTGTGTATTTAAACTGCATAAATGAGTGTAACTTCGAGAACATTTGTCACAATGATGTCTCGGTTTTCCTGCAATCTGCGAGTGTCGTGCAGAAATGTGTCCTATCAAACTACTTTGGTGTTTGGTTTTAAAACTGCAAAAACCGCAAGTGAATTTTGGTTTCACTGCTGCGTGTTTCATACGCTTATGTGCACTTAAACTACCTACATGAGTGTAACTTCGAGAGCATTCGTCGCAATAATGCCTCTTTCCTGGAGTCTGCATGTGTCGTGCAGAAATGTGTCCTGACAAGCTACTTTTGTGTTCAGTTCTAAAACCGCAAAAATCGCAAATAAACTGCAGTTTGACAGCTGCGTGCTTCTCACGCTTATGACGGTTTAAACCATGCAAGTCAGCGTAAGTTCGAAAACATTTGTCGCAATTGAACCTCGTTTCTGATTTTAGATGTACAAGATTCACGTGACGATTCATGTTATATTTCAGTTTAAATTGTTTGCCGCAGAATTCACAACTCAACTGTGACATGACTTCACCTGCAAATTCTTTATGTTCGTTCAAATGTTTTTTCGGTGAGTAGCTTCGGGCAAACTTTTCGCAAAGAAATATCTTTTCTGGTTCATGTATTGATTCCAGAACTTTCTGCTTCTCATGGATCGGAGATTTCTTGATAACAGTCAAATTATCAACCTCTTTTCTACCTGCAGAACAGCTTTTTGACTCGTGTCTTTCAGTACATTCCTCTCCTGTTTTCCCATTATCTACAAATTTACAAATGTAATGTGGAATTTTATTCCCGTGGTAGTTACTATATTTTTTATTGCATATTTATATATACCTTGGATGATTTCTTCATTGATATCCCATGTTTCTTCAATTTCGCATCTAATAAAAGTATCATTTTCTTTCCTATCTGCGGTACAGAATTTTTCTTTACATTTCTCAGTACATTTCTGACCCATTGTCCCATGATCTAAAAATTTACAAATGTAGTAATTTACAATCTCCTTTCCCATAGTAGTACTAACGATAATTTTTATTGCAAATTTATTTATACCTTGGATGATTTCTTCCTTGATGTGCAATGTTTCTTCAATTTCGCATTTGATAAAAGTATCAGCTTCTTTCCTATCTGCGGTACAGAATTTCGACTCATATTTTCCAGTACGATCCTCACCTGTTGGCTCATTATCTAAAAATTTACGAATGTAATTTGCAATGTCTATCTCCATTGTAGTTACGATATTTTTCATTGCAAATTTATTTATACCTTGGACGATTTCTTTCTTGATATCGAATGTTTCTTCGATTTCACATTTGATAAAAGTCATTGTACCAGCATTATTATCATGAGAAATTTTAGTAATTATACGCTCCTCGCCTAATTTATTTTTTTCCAAAAATAATATTTTACTCTTCTCTCGGTTGTATCGGTGGATCTGAAAAGTACCAAAATGTCTATTCCGATTTTTTATTTCATGGGTTTAATTGAGATATTTATATTAGAAAGCTGGTCTTACCTTGGGCAATGATTTTCTTGATATATGATGTTTCGTCTGGGTCGTATTCAACAAGAGTCCCGAAACGAAAGTTACTGTCATGAAAAGTTTTTGTAGTTATGCATTTTTCGTTCAAATGATTCCTTGTAGAAACAAGATTGTGCTCTTCACTCTGGCGTTTCTCATTATCTAAAAATATATAAGAATGATAATTGCAATTTTTCATTCCATAGTAGTTAATGAGTTTTATTATGTATCTAGTCATATACTTCGGATGCCTTGTCCTTGATATCCAATGTTTAGTCATTGTCGTGTGCAATTAAAATCTTCGCATGGGAACCATCGCCCGAAAGAATGTAACTAGCTGCACAAGAATATAGCCCACCATCCCGTTCTGTTAATTTCTTTGAGTTATTCTTGGTATGTAGATCTGGAAATTCATAAAGTGATTTTTACAATGGAAAAGTTTGAATTGTTTGGATCCTTATTCTATGGAAGATAATAAAAAATGAAGATTGAATAAGGAAATGATTTATTGTGAGTTATTCATCATTTTTAAAAATAAGGACTCCAATTATTATCCAATGACGGTGGAAGCAGGAGGCACGAATAGAAAGAAAGGAACAGAGAATATTAATGTAGAACCTTGGGACACAAGAAAATACAGAGCGATGAAGAGAAAACTGTTTGAGCTGTTACAGCAGAATTGAAGTAGAATATATATATATATATATATATATATATATATATCTGTTTATACTCTCTCCCCTTTACAGGTTT
>WSXT02044442.1:0-13204 GCA_011762715.2 Neuroterus valhalla | reverse complement strand
TTCATCTAATATTGAGATTTCTGAATAAAATTTACAAAAACGTCTTTTTTTCTTATGGGAAATACGTGTTAAACATCACGGGGCTTGCGGCACCTCTAAATATTTTTTTTTTTTCGAAACAAAAAAATGCATTCATTTTTTTGTGGATTCGAACTAAGTTCCGGTCGTTTCGCATAAAAATTTCGAAAAGAAGTTTTTTGGACCACCCTACTAGATAGTCATGCTTCTATCAGTATGGATGGATCTTCAAGAAGTTTTAGTCTTTGAATCAGAAGCGTAGAACACCAAATTAAACCAAATAATCGTTGAAATAAAACTGGTCAACGAAATCAGAATCGATAGTTTCTTAACTGAAACTGTTGATTCTTCAATCAGAACCTCTGGTCCTTAAAAAATGGATCTACAATAGAAACTGACATGTTTTCATTAAAAACTGATGACATATTTATAACAAATGGTAGACCTTTCATCATAACTGATGTTCCAGCAATCAAAACTAATTATCCGCAATAAAAACTGTCTTTATTTCTTCCGAAATGGCTAGTTCTGCGATAACAGTTGATACACCTTCAATCATAACTGAAGCATAACCGTCATTCATAACCGTCTGTCGAAACTATTTTTTCCTATTGTAAAACTGATGGCTTTGCAACAAAACTTTGTAGTCCTCCAATTATAGATGCTATTATCTTAAAAATAGAACAAGTAGGTCTCACTGAAAACGTAGGTCCTGCAATCATAACAAGTGCATCATCAACAACAACTGAGGTTTTCCTATTCAAAACTGATTATTTACCAATAACAACTGGTTACTCTGAACAAAACGAATGCTCCCTCAATCCAAAGTAGCTTTTCTCCTAGCAGAATTTATTCTCTGTGAATAATAATCAGTCGTGTTTCCCTGCATTAGTTATCGTCAGATGGCGCAATATTTTTCGTGAATCAAGATTTGCTCTTGCCACATGTGGTAAAAAATGGCATTTTAGGTAAGTTTGAATATCCTGTTATCAAATTAGTATATTTTTTTGTGGTAATGCTAGGTTACGTGCCTGACGATAACCAACGCATTTTCATGATTCGAATTTTAATCGCGAATAAAAATTGACTGAAATCAATTTTAATGTTAAGTGATCAAAATTAGGCTTTTTTAAATCTTCTCTAGTCGGTTAAGCCCTTTGTGACACTATTTATTGTGTTTCAAATACAATTATGAGCATTTTCGATTTCCAATTCACCTTAAGGTGACGATTATTAGTGCATTCACCTTATCATTCTATTGGAAATATCACTCTTCCAATAAAATGGGATTTCAAACCATCAAAAACTGATAGTTGTTCAATAACAACTGGTAGACCTCTACCCAAAACTGACGGTACCTTAAAAAAAGGTCGTACCTCACAAAACTATCTAAATCAGTTCTCAATTAGAACTCCTGGCCTGACACTTTGAATTGATCAATTACCAAGAAACTCAGATATTCCACTATCAAAATCTGGTAATGCTCCTTTGATAACTGTTGGCACATCCATCAAAACTTATGCTTTCTCATCAGTAATTAGTCTTGCTCCGTTCAGAATTGATGGTTCCTAAAAAAATAATTGTTCCATGATACTCCTTGTACTCTTATGGTCCTCCAATCCACACTGGTGTTGCTTCAGCTTTAGTTGGAAATGGAAAAATAATTGATACATGAGCAAGAATAGAAAAAAATGGATCCTTTCATTTACGGTCATTTCGGCATGTCTAAAATTCTAAACTGCAACGCAGTAACATAGCAGAAAATTAAATCATTTATTCCTTTTCTACAGAAAGAGTCAAAGAAAACATGGATGCGATGATGATTACATGTTCATGAAAATTTTCCCTGATATTCATCAATAAATAATAATCCCGAACATCGACCTTGAATAGTGATATTTTAATGAAAAATGTGTAATCTTGACAAAGAAATACTCCCTGAAACCGCCCTATGATCATATTATCGTATTCACTCCTCATTCATTCATTCATTCAGACTTCTCATTTTGTCACGTATCTGGAGCTTGGTTGAGAATTCCTGGCTGTTTGCACGTACACAGGAGCCGCGACACATCTCCTGGGGCAGCTGCCTCGCCTCTTTTGCAATATCTATACACGTACAGCTCATTTCATTTATTTTGGGAAATGACGTGAAAAAATAAGTGAACAAGGTCTATCCCTGTTCAGATTTTCCAAATTACTAGATTTCAATATAGCCCAGTCAATAGAGGTCGAAAAAGGCCTGTAAATAGAACAAATGTCGCGATCCGATTTTTTGACGTAAAACGTTTTCTTTTAGCGTCAAAATGAAGGTTTCACAGTCTTGCCCTTAAATTTTTGTACGCTAAATCCGCCATCTTGAATTTTCGTTCTCTTTTGTTATCTCGTGTATTTTTTCTTCTACAACAAAAATAGTAGAGAACAAAGTAGTAAAGAATAGTATTTTTCACATTTTTTATTTCAACGTCATGCGCACATTTTGGGGTCACTGATTTCGAAAATAGAGTCGAAAATCCGAAATTCAAAATGTCGGAGCCATAATGGTGGACATTTTTCTAAAAGTTGCCACATTCAGTGAGTTTTTAGTGGAAAAAGTTTGTGCGACATGGAAAATGCTCGTGAAGGTACGTACATTAGGAATAAATAATGAAATACGTGAAATTCGCAAACATGTTCACCATGTGTTAGATGTAGGAGAAAATTTATCTTTTGTTGTACCCGATTTACAACTTCATGTGAAGAATTCTTCTTTTTCCTGCGAGTGCCTATGTCGAGATTTGTTGTTTCTATTGCGGAAGTGTCTACTTTTCGGAACCGTTTTCACATGCTGCCCCGAGCTGCCCCATTTCGAGGAATGTCGTTTTTTAGAAAAATGTCCGCCATTTCGGATCCACCATTATGAATGTTGAATTTTTTGCTTCATTTTCGAAATCAGCGACCCTCAAAACTCCTTGATACTCATTTTCAACTAGATGCATGGAAAATTTTAGAAATATTTCCGCCAGTTTGGGTCCGCCATTTTTCATTTTAGATTTTTGAATTTATTTTCGAAATCAGCAACTGATGAAGTGAAATATCAAAATTCTGATTTTCGGCCAGCTTTTTGAGATTTTGAACCACTGTGGTGTGGCCAGATCCATACCTTGCGCTATATTAAGCGCGTTCCCGATCGTCATGTATGGTCCGCATAAAAAACTTTTTGATACACAATTTATTGGAAATTGCATGTTCTACAACTTTGCTTTTTAAATATGGCACTTATTTTTTTTGCAAATAGCCGAAAAATTAAGAAAACTGTGTCCATGTCACAATTTTGCGCAGTTTTTGCTCGATATCGGAATAAATATTATTAATTCAGCAAAACTGTTTAAACACAAAATGTGAGGAATACAATTTTTCACAACTTTGTTCTCCACCATCTTTGTTTTTCAATCAAAAGTACGCGAGATAACAAAAAAAGTGAAAATTCTAGATGGCGGATTTAGCGTACACACATTTAAGGTCAGGACTGTGAAACCTTCATTTCGACGCTAAAAGAAAACTTTGTACGTCAAAAAATTGAACCCCGAAATTTTTTCTATTTAAATGTCTCTATTGACTGGGCTAATATTCTGATCGTGTGAAAAGTGAATCATCATTTATGATCATAGATCTAGATCCATCATCCACACGAAGAAAAATGGACAGTCAAACTTGGAGTGTCAAAATTTCGGTTAACCATTTGCCCTTCCAGATAATCACAAATACCATCCATAACTTTTTCTTCATAGTCAGATAGATCATAATTTTATAGTCTCATAAAGTATCTTCGGAATGTCAGATTAACAATCTAGGATATTATTATTAAATATTAACTCACTTCAAGTAAAAAGTGGGCAAATCATAAAAAATTCCAGAAAAAACCGCCAGTTTATATCATTAGGCAAAGAAAATATTATGAGCAAAAATAATAAATTGTTTAAACAATTATTTTTTCAACATTAAATAATTATTACTTTCATCTAATTGAAAAGTGATGTTATAATTGATAGCAAATTGTTCAAACCATTATCTTCGTTGAATTTGATTGATTATTGACTCGCTTTGACTGAAACTTTGAAAATAAGTTGAAAATATTAGAAAAAACCTTGACTTTCTAACCCTCTTTTAAGAGAAAGTTGCTAAAACCAATAACAAAATTGTTTGAAAAATTTGAATCAGCATCTTATTATTAGTATAAAGTAGTATTTAATGTATTTGAAACAGTATGCGTTAAAAAACCCGCAGAAAAATCCTAATTAGCGCCAAAAACTAAAAAAACTCATTTTTTCACACATTTTTTTCGCATTCTGTGACTAATTGTGAAGAGAAATGGTGGATTTCGAACCCGATTTACCACATCAAAATATTATTTGTTTTCAAACAAAAAAAGCGTTTGTTTTTGTGGATTCGAAAAAATTTCCGGGCGCTTTGCATAAAAATCCGAAAAAAAAATTTTTGGACCACCCTAATGCACAGCGTCCTCCGATAGTTATTGGCAAAGAAAACGTCCACCACGGGCAAGGAGGCGCTACTGTATTAATACAAAACATGGCTGCCGCAGGGCTTTAGCATGCATATTATAATGAATCACTTTAAACGTTCATCAACAACAATACTTTCTCCAAAAATATTTTTCAATGTAACAGTACCACTACCAGCTTTCGGTACTCTGTGGGAACTCAAATTAGTCCTAATTTTTTTCTGAGTTACAATTGACAACACAGCACAAACTGCCTTTATGAGTATCATTTCCTTTTCTATGGTTCCGTGAGAATTCCATTTTTCAACTTTAATATTATGTTTTTTAACTTCTCATTCACTTTTGACTAATTATTCTGGCAAATAAATATCTAGTATCACGTTTAATCAAGTGCAATACGTTTGTGAACAATACTACGCCAAGCCTAGCGGCAGCCATATTGGTTAGAATGCTAGATGGCCATCAGGACATCATACATAATAATCATTAGAGCATTACAAAAATATACTTCAAACCGAAAAAAACGCACCATTTTCATTCATATTATCAATAATGTTTTTTGCAACTTTTAATGGAAGAATTAATAACTTACAACTCGATCGCAATAATCGAATGAATAATCGAATCAAACAAATTCGATTCTTTGAAACTTCTAGGCCCCCGATCGTAGTCAAAATTTAATACAATGTAGTATAAACACTGTATTCCGTCTTAAAAAAAAATCGTTATTCTTACTCTGACAGTATTGGAAAAAAATTTTTGTCGCCGGCACCGCGTAACAATCGTCGCCTCGAACGGCGAACAGTGGGGGAAAAGCACCTTTTTTGGGATAAAAATCAGCCGACTCCTCAATTTTCAACAGATCAGAGTATTTTTTTTTTTAACTACTCATGAAGAATCGTATCTCAACGTAGAGGTGCACGTTTCTTGAATTTATTATTTAATCGGAGGCCTACAAGCTATAGATAATGGAATTTGCTCAAATAATTTTTTTAAGGAAAATAATAGTTTTGCAAATATAATCTAGAAAAAATTCTTATTAGAAAGAAAAAACGCTTCACAACTGTCATAACAAATTTCATTCGAGTATTGCAAACGAGTCGTAAGTTATTAATTTTTCCATTAAACTCTCTAAATCTGAAATAGTGAAAATTTCACTATTGAAATATTGAATTCGATTTCTTTCACCATTTTAATTAGTGAAATTCAATATTGTCCAAGGGCAATTTTCACTAGCATTCAATTAGTCAAAACGACTAATTCAAATAGTGAAACTGAAATGAAGGAAAAGTTGAACCTCAACTCCTTATTTCCGATCAGACAAATTTGAAATATACTTATAAGTTGATGATATAACTATAATACTCGATAGTAGCTCGTGTCATAAATTTATTTAAAAAAAAATAATTTTCCCAAATAATATTTATCTAAAATGCAGAAATAATTCGTTCTTTTTAGTTGTGCATATTTATATGAGAATATCTCTATTGAATATTAGAGTAAGCCGACTAATTATATCACCCATTCTAAGAAGTAAGTACAGATAATATATTTTTGAATTGCCAGAATAGATGTTGAATTTATTTTCAGTAATAACATATCGACGCGTTTCGGAATATTTTTCTGTTCTTTCTCAAGATGCGAAAATTACAAACATTTTTGAAGATTTGAAGGGACGACTGAAATATCAAGAAAAATGAAATTCCCGACATTGTGAATTTCCAAATTTGAAAATTCCCGTACAACAAATTCCTGAATTACAAAATTTCCGAAATTATTTTTTGAATCATTAATAACAATCAGTATACGAGAAATGTATTCAAAAAATTAATTTAAACACGCATGCTAATAAACTGCAAGATACAACTCAGCACTGATTTATCTCTACTTTTCTTTTTAATTTAAAAAATGATAATAAAAATTCGAATTCGTAAACATTTTTTATAATCTTCCTAAATACTATCCACATTTTCAAACGAAAAAATTCATCCGGAAATAAATTTTCTTCAAGCATTGTTATTTTAAATTAAAAAAATAATTTGTTAAAACTGTAAACATTTTGAAAAAATGTGTTCCTTCAATAAAGATATTTGATTCTTTCATTTATAGTAAATGAATGATATTCAATGAAAGAAATATTAATTGTTTCCTTTCGGGAATTTCATAATTTGGAAATTTCCTACTTCAAATATTTCATAATTTGACAACTTTCTGTCAGGAATTTTATTATTCGGGATTCTTATATTTTAGCAATATTTTAACTTGAGAAAATTTATTATTTGATTTAGAATTTATCGATATTTTTCAACCTAATGCTCAGAATATAATAAAAACTGACAATGACTAATTTTAAAGGCTTAAGATATTGCGATTTCTGATTTTATTTTAAATCATACATTATTTTTTCGATGCTCGCTGAATTTGATTATATTTTTTTCTATAATATTATTTGATTATATTATCTCTTTGTATTAATAAGATAAATAGACTCTTTATTACCAATTATTACAAATCGAATTAGCAAAATTCACTATTTGAATTAGTGGTTACCACTTTCCGCATTAGTGGAATTTTCTAATTGAATTAGTGAAACCATAAAACCACTAATTGAAAAAGTGAATTTCACTATTTCATGATAACCAACTTCTTTTAAATTAAAATAGTGAGAATTCATTATGAGATAGTAAAATTAACTATTTCAGATTCGGAGAGAAAGTTGCACAAATCATTATTATTAAAATAAATGAAAACGGTGCGGTTTTTTTTAACGGTTCAAAGTGTTTTTTGCTAACCTAAAAGGGATTAGCACAGAAAAGTTCTGCGGGAATCAATCTGGATCCTGTCACTTTCAATATTCGTACCTCCTTCTTTCGATTCCTTACGAGATCATAACCACAGCTTGCACACTGAGGAACCCTGGTTAGTATTTTTTGTTAAAAATTATTCTAGATTTTACGATCTGAACTTTGCAATGAAGGGCAAAAAGTACGTTTTAATAATATTTACTAATTTCAATAGTGACTCGTAGCTGCTATCAGAAATTTAGAATATGTATGAATGAAAACTAAAACTATTGCATTCATTGTAAAAAACGTTTGAATAATATGTTAAACTCTGTAGTAAAACTGAAAGTCTGTTCTACAGCCATTTACCAATTTTAATAGGAGAAAATAGTAAATTTGGTGGATAACAGTATTTACAGTAGATAGATTTACAGTGCATACAGAAGATAACAGTATTTACAAACTGTAGTAAAATGATGCGCAGGGACCGTGCGCACATAATTACTAACTGGTTAGCAAAATGTGCTGCAGTTCGAGTATAAAAAAAAAGAAACTTACATGTGCTATTGAACTCGAAACCGAATATATACACCATTCGGAATTAACAACATTTGAAATTATTTACTTGTGTGATCTGAAAACATATGATATTATTAAATAATGAGCTGAAACAGAAAAACCGGGTTAGTAGAAAACGAAGTTGGAAGGAATCGAACATGCGTCTTCGGGGCAGCAGTCGGGCGATGTTCCATTTATCTACAGAACATCATGAGAGATGGGAATAGGAAACATCTATATCACCTAAATGATAGAAAGTTCATTGGTTACAATTAATCTAATCTTCAATTTATCAACATTGATGGTAATTTTATAATTTTAAAAACCAAAGTTTTGAATTTAATCAAACTAAGTAAATAATGAAAAATCACTTGAAGGTTTATAAAAAGTAAAAACACGTATGAAAACAAAAACATATGAATCCGTTTATCGGAGATCGACACATGTCGGATAGGCTCGGCTGCGTTCGGTCCATGGCTTGATGTCTTCTGCTAAATCAGTTAGTAATTTTCGGAACCAATTTTAATTATTGTATTTACCCTATTACAGAAAGTATAAAATTTCTATAATATACATCGTGTTCCTACAGAAAATAGTAATTTTTCTTGCATAGTTAGTATATTATGTTACTTCAAATACTTCTTACTCCTATTTTCTTTGTACAATGTATTAATTTCTCTAATAATTTTGCCTATATCAGATTTTACTGCAGAAAATAGTAAAGCTTGCTATATTATCAAATAATAAACCTTCTTATAAAAATAGTACAACTCATTATTTAAATATTAAAATGCTGAAATTTTAGTGTTTTGCCCCAATTTTCTACATATTTTAATAATTTTCCTAACATAAAGTTTCTCGGTGACAGAGCCATTTCTTTCTCTAGACCATCCACAAACAAGGAAACAGAGATAAAATAATATTCACCTAGATTAAAAATTTTGCAAATTAGTATACTTCGAATTTCATAACGGAAAAAAGAAATAAAACGTCATTCTTATGGGACTAACCAAGATAAGAAAGTTAGCAGTTTATAAAAGACCCACAACAATTAATTATGCCTTGAAACTTCAGGATTTCCTTCCATTATTAAAAATGTTGAGCATAAAAAATCTCAACGAAAACTTTGGGCCCGTTTCTCCCTCTCTTGACCTAATAAACGTTCCTAGACTCTAAAGTTTCAGAATGGGAATGCTATCTTTACTTATTTGTGACTTTTACCTCTGAGAAGCGAAAACCGCCGCGTTGTGGAAAAATTGGTGCAATCTGAACTTGGTTTATAGTCAGAGACCAAATATCCCGTTTTAAAACGTCGTTTGCATACTATGCTTGGGGCTTGAGAAAAGGGCTGTCATGTATATTTCGGACAACCTGTAACAACGGGTTGGCCATTTACGCCATGGGATTACTCGTGGTAGAGAAATTCACAATGAGCCACGAATTTCGGACGCTGCCTCAAGCCTAAAGTCGATAAACCAATTCATTCATGCATTTTCCATTCATGAAAGACGCAGACTTATCCTACATTGGCCGAAGTGATCTTCTGCGCGTAAGGAATTGTTTCTGTAATTATGATTCGTTGAGTCGGAATTTAGACAATTTATTTCGGATAACTTCATTTCGTTATTTTGAATGATTGATATTATTTTTGTGACTAGGGTAACCAATTTATCAAATTTAGGATGTTGACTGTGTTTATTGCTGGTCTGATACTCATTTTGGGAAATGAGTAATGAGGTGGCTTGATTGGAAAATGCTCCAAGTAATCAATAGTGGCTATGTCGGATTAAACCCGGGCCTAGGTGAATTATTTATTGATTTCTCCAAAATAATTATCAGACCAGTATTCCGCACAATCAACGTTCTAAAATAAATTATTTCGTTATTTTTCTGATTCTTCTTCCCAAACCTTCTTGGTAACATGATATTGAGGGGCACCTTCAACGAATGATTTTGGATACTGATGGGCCTGTGTAGAGAGGTCTCCTAAGGGGACAATTTTGATGGCTTCGCATAACTCTTTACATGGAGTCATTACTAGAAGAGTTATCAGTGACTTGCGTCAGAGCTGTCGTATAGGACGAGTGTGATGTTTAAAGAACATCACGCGATGACTTCTTGATCGATCAAAAACTTACCCCTCCTTTCCGTCATTTATCATTCCCAATGTGCCAGATGGTTTTTGATCAGGATTTTTACCAGTCGATATTTTTCACAACATATGGATGATTTCCGACATTTACCAAATACAGTCATGATTTCAACCAATATTGGTGTTCGGAAGAAGGTAGCATGATCGCGTAGGAGTTCAGAAGTTCAAAACTCGATTTGAAAATTTCTATAAATTTCCGGGAATTTATGGAAACTTATGGAAATCTTCGGTCAATTATGGTAATTTTGTGGGAATATATGGTGTCTTACCATGAATCACTTAAAATATAATTATAAAAATTTCCGGTAATTCGTAGTATTCTCACAGGAAATTTATGGTAACTGAAGATAGATTACCCCAAATTGAATTTGAAAATGTCTATGGATTTCCGGAAATTTATAGAAATTTTCGGTCAATCATGGTAATTTTACAGGAATATATGGTGACTTACCATGAATCATCTAGAATTAAATCTTGAAAATTTCCGGAAATTTATGAAAATTTCCGGTAATTCATAGTATTCTCGCAGGAAATACATGGTAACTTGAGACGGATCATCCTCAATTCAGTTTGAAAATTTCGATAAATTTTCGGTCATTTGTGGTAATTTTACAGGGAACTATGATGACACCCCATAAATCACCCAAAATTAAATTTGAAAAATTGCCATGAATTTCCGAAAATTTATAAAAATTTTCCGTAATTTATAGTCTATTCACAGAAAATTTATTGTTGCTTGAAATAGATAACCCTAAATTCAATTTAATAATTTCTATAAACTTCTGAGAATTTTCAGTCAATCGTGGTAATTTTACAGGGAAATACTGTGACTTGCCATAAATCACCCAAAATTCATTTCTAAAATTTTCCATAAATTACCGGTGATATATAGTAATTCCACAGGTTATTTATGGTAACTTGAGACAGATTAACACAAATTCAATTAAAAATATTCTGGAAATCTATGGAAATTTTCGGTCATTCATGGTAATTTTACAGGGAAGTATTATGACTTACCATGGATCACCCAAAATGCAATTTGAAAAATTTCCGTAAATTTCCGGGAATCTATGACCTATTTCGGTAATTTATAGTCATTTTACATGTTACTTATGGTAACTCAAAATAAGTAAACCAAAATTCAATTTAAAAATTTCCATATATTTCCATGAAGTTCCGGAGATTGATAGGAATTTTCGGTCAATTATGGTTATTTTAAAGGAAAATATGACTACTTACCGTGAATCACCCGAAGTTCAATTTGTAAAATTTCTATAAATTTCCGGAAATTTATGGAAATTTTCGATAGCTTATAGTAATCTCACAGGTTATTTATGGTAACTTCAGATCGATTACCCAAATTTATTATAAAAATTCAAATAAATTTCAGGAAATTTATGGAAATTTCAGGTCATTCATGGTAATTTCACAGGAAAGTATGATGACGTACAATAAATCACCGCAAATTCAATTTGAAAATTTCCATATATTTTTGGAAATTCATGAAAATTTTCGGTAATTTATAGTATTTCCAGTGTTTATCTTGGTAACTTGAGATATATTACCCCAAATTCAATAAAAAATTCTATAAATTTCCGAAAATTTTCGGTCATTCATGATAATTTTACAGGAGAATATGATGACTCACAATGAATCACCCAAAATTCAATTTGATAAATTTCTGGAAATTTATTAACATTTTCGGTAATTTATAGTGATTTTCCATGTTATTTATGGTAACTTGAGATAAATCAACCTGAATTCAATTCGAAGATTTTCATAAATTTCAATAAATTTTTGGCTAATCACGGTTATTTTTATGATCTGTATGATACCTTTCCATAAATTACTGTAAAATTCTATTATTCGCAACCGAAATTTTCTCAAAGTTTATGTAGTGAGTGGGATGATTATAGGTAAAGTGGAAGCTTATAGATGTATAATTTTTTTCATCATACCTCAATCGAAAAGTTGCTTTTCAACCCGCTATAGCGGATGAAGAATCAATTTTTCGAGTATCGGTATAATGAAAAATCGTATGCGCAACTCGGGGCGAAGCAACGATTTCACTCTATATCTGCCCTCGCTTCGCTCGGGCAGCTAATTAACTTACACTCGTGAATTTGTTGTCTTTTTGCCCCTTGTTGCGCAATATACTATAATATTCATCTCTGACGTCACTTTTCACTCCCTAGGCAGTGAAAAGAAGAGTTGTAACCCCGCTTCATAGGCGTCGAAAAGGCCTAAAATCATGCATGTGTTATAAAAAATTATTTAATTTTCATATTCATCATACTCTTCCTTCTATTGGTTAAAAACCAAGAGAAGTTTGAAAACATTGAATTTGTGTTTTAGATCCCTATGCTGGATGCTTTTCTTCTAGTCCGATATTTGACTTAGAATTACATCTAGATGAGTGATTGAACGCATGCAACATAAAAATTATGCAACCTATAATGTTTATCCACGTTTTGAGACCCCCTGAGTCAGAAAAAATGGTTTTACGAAGGTGTCTGTCTGTCTGTATGTATGTCTGTATTTCTGTATTTCTGTCTATCTGTCTGTAGTCTGTAGCCTGTAGTCTGTAGTCTGTAATCTGTGTACTCGATAACTTTCGAAAGAATGTTCGGATTCGATTGCCCTTTGGTACACATTTTGAGGATCCAAAAAGACAGGATGAGTTCGTTAACCAGCTATTTTGGATAAAAAATCAAAATGGGGGATCATTTTGAACATTTTTTTGGAATTTTTTTTCCAAGACTCAAAAATTGTTAGTACGGTTTCTTGTAGTAGGTAAAAAATTAAACAATTTATTCCCATGACTTTTTTGATAAAAGCAAAATTGTCAGAGTTATGGCATTTTCGAAATCCAAAAATATAAAACAAAATGAGAATTCTTAGCCGAATATCGCAAGATGAGAAAGAAAGTCAGACAGCAAAAATGTTTCTTCTTGGGAGCCCTACAAGATTGTGAATGTGACTTTTTGAGTTTCCTCAAAAAATCAAAAATTCCATTTTTGATCGCACAAAAAATAATAAAAACTAATCTGTGAACTCGATTACTTTCGAAAAAATGATCATATTGGATTGTGCTTTCGCACAATCTTTTAAGGCCGCGAAAGAAAAGACGAGTTCGTTAACCAGCCATTTTTGACCAATGGTTCTGGTTTTATCCATCAAAATCGCTTTTTG
>WSXT02044431.1:0-13204 GCA_011762715.2 Neuroterus valhalla | reverse complement strand
GACTACAGACTACAGACAGACAGACAGACAGACACCTTCGTAAAAACCATTTCTTCTGACTCAGGGGGTCTCAAAACAAGGAGATTCGATCAAATCCACGAAAGTCAATTTTCACATAAAACCAATACCTTTTCATTTAGAATGAGAATGTGAAAAGAAGTGAGATCCCTCACAAAAACATGAAAAATGTTAACAAAGTGCTAATTCATCGTTTTTTATATTTACCTTCTTGTTAATATGTCCACATATGAGAGTTCTGAAATCAAATCGAGCTAACTCTCAGGAGAACTGATCAGTTATTCAAACAATAAGTTGACGATATTTCAGGCATAAGTTTTCGAACACGAGTTTTATTATAAGATATGGTCAATAATCTTTCTTCGATACTTCGGCCAAAAGTTATAAGCGGCTCGGTGAAAGAGAAGAACTAGCTAAATGCTCATTACAGTGTTCGTTATTTTCCCATGCATTGCTATGTAAATTTTGGTAGTATGAAAAAAAAATCCAAAAACAGAAGATAATAAAGTATCTGCTCGTTTACGTGAACAGATTTTTTTCAAGATATTTGATAGAGTTTTTAATGTGCTTGGATTCGCAGATTAGAAAAATCACAAAAATTTTATTTTGCAAGTTAGATTGCTTTGACTTTACAGCGAGCCGCTAATAACGTTTTGCCGAAATATCGAAGAAAGATTATTGAGCATATCCTATAATAAAACTCATGTTCGAAAACTTATGCTTAAAATATCGTTAACTTGTTGTTTGAATAACTAAGCAGTTCTCCTGAGAGTTAGCTCGAGTTGATTTCAGAACTCTCATATGTGGACATATTAACGAGAAGGTAAAGATAAAAAACGATGAATTAGCTCTTTGTTAACATTTGTAATGTTTTTGTGAGGTTATAATGAATTACCAGAAGTTCAAAAAAATTGCACAGTGCAATTTTTCTGAACGAGTCCTATATTTCAGACAAGGAGTCTCATCTTGCGATCTTATCACCACAGGAAGGCGTACCCTATTATGGGTTTATCTCCTGAAACTTATAATTGCTCCAATTAAACTTTTCCTCCGAAGTGTTTTGAAGGAGAAACTAAGTGAAAATAATGAAAGGATGTAAAGCGAATCCCAGAATGAGGTGATAATTTGAAACGAGAATGAAACAAAGATCAATATCTTTCTGAAAATTTTAATTCCGCTGATAGAAGAATTGGCAGAGGTCCAAATTTGTTCGAAAGGCAAGATTGTTTGCTTTTCCTAGCGAATACTTAACAAATACTTCGTAAATTATTCCAAGAGTATGGAATTTTTCTTTCAGAACTTGCAAAATTATTTGCTTGTAATAGATAAAGCTCTCTAGAAAGTCGATGATAGACGAGAAGTGTCTTATAAGGCGTGAGCTCTTCGATAATCAGGGTATTCCTCGATGCAGCATCAACTCGAACTGCTCCCGTGACATTAAAGAGGCACACCCAGAGGCTGAGAGGTTCTACTGGTCCTGTTGCGATTCACACGCAAGCAACGAAGTAGCGCAAACAGCAACAACAACATCAATAACAACAACAAGAACTTATGCAACACAAGAGAGCAAATACAACACAAGAGCACGAGCTGCAGCATCATCAGCGGCACCTTCCATTCTGCTCCATTCCAACCATCTTCACCATAGCTAACCTTCCTCTCTGATGACCTTACCCAGCCACTCGTCATTCCTCCGGCACCGCGAGATGTACTCCATCGATTTGCATAAGACCTGAGTGCCAAGCGAATGCGAGGTCAGAGCTCGTGCCTCTGACTCTACCTTAGGGATATTCCATCGCAAATCGCACCGGAAAACGTCTAATATTAGCGTTTTTATAATATTATGGGTTTTGATTGTTTCAATGAAAATTTTTATCTAAGTGGTTCGAGATGTGAAAGGAATTGGCGTGAAATATCAGTTAGAGTAGGTGGCATAAAGAAATTTGTAAACTATTTCATTATAGACTCAAAATCTTTTAATTGAATATTTTTATAGGAACTTTTTGCTGTAAGTACTGTAATTTCAATTTATTATTGGAACGAAGTATCTTATACGAGGGTAGTGAGATTCCGTGGGTAGGGACCAATTTCATGAAATTATTTTGATACCTTTACGCCGGGAAGACATAAATTATTGTTACACTGAAATTTCCACTCTAGAGAGGGATATATGACACCCGTTTAAATGTTAACAAGCATCCTTTACGACCTATAGATTTCACGAAAAAAAGACTTCTTGAATTCCGCAAAAATTTCAACCAACTTTTTAAACATTCGATACGTTATTTTTTTTAGCTTTACAACAAAGTTTGAATCACAAAATCGGACTACTTTTACGATTTTTGCTATTTCATTATCGTTTCGTAATAGGAATGATAATAGCCCGATTTTTGCGATTCATGTTCTGTTGTACTGACAATTAGGAAGGATTTTTGAATGTGAATGAGCTGGTGGAAAATTGTGCAAAAATTGTCCTAATATACTCTCACAGAGTAGCATTGAAATAATAACCCGGTTCAACTTTCAACGACCCCTCCTTACTACTTATCTATTTGAAGGGATATATAGCACCTCTTAAAATTTTCACGAGCATGGTTCACGGCATATAGATTGTACGAGAAAGTCAACTTCTTGTATTTCGAAAAAATTGTCAACAAATTTTTACTTATTTGATACCTCATTGTTATTAGCTTTACCAAAAAGTTTGAAACGCGAAAATCGGGCTACTTCTGCGATTTTTGCTATTTCATTATCGTTTTGTAATAGAAATGAAAATAGCCCTTTTTTCGCGATTTATGTTTTGTTTTACTGATAATTATGAAGGATTTTTGAATGTATATAGGCTGATGGAATATTGTGCAAAAATTGCCTTGTAAATGTGATATAAAAGAGAAGCGTCAACGATCCTAATCTTGATCTCACTGGGGTCTAGAGACTCTAGGGAGGGATATATGACACCCATTGCAATTTTCACGAGCATCCTCTACAAACTATCGATTTCACGAAAATGAAACTTCTTGAAATTTGTGAAATTTTCAACCAATTTTTACACACTTGATACCTTATTGTTAATAGGTTTACAACAGGTTTTCTCTTATATAATTTTTTGAGGAACGTTTATATTCAGTATTTGTTGAGCGATGGAAGGAACGTTGTTCCTCACGCGTGTCGCTTGTTAATAACTTGAATGATAGACACAAGTTTCCTTATCGTTTCCTTAACTTCCAAATCTCACTGCTCGAAAGTGGAAGTCTCAAGACACTAAACCCAAAAACATAATTATAATAAAATAATCAACAATGAAATTAAAATCGCAAAATTGAATCTTCGGTCATACGATCATTCATTACTAAAAATTAGTTGTGACAAAGTTTCATCAATTTTTTTGTGCCTTTTTCAGGTTAAACAGGTTTCAAATTGGAATTTTAATTCCAATGTTTTCATTCGACGTTGTAAGTAAATTTGTGTGTAAACACTTTCCAATAGTTTAGTTCATATTATTTCAGTATCATGCCGTACTTCGAGGACGTTAGACCATAGTTTATCCACAAAGCGTGTCCAAAATGAGAGAAAAAATACGGTTAATAATCTAGATATTAGTTGATTATGACTGCAGGAATTAAAAAATATTTTTCAATCAATAGTGATTAGGAAAGAATATTTTTTTAATGGAAAATGGAATAATAACACTGACGAGAACATGGATCAACAAAATTTTATAATGACTCAACTTTAAGTACAATATATGAAAACAAATTTTCTATTACTTTTAGGAATTTATTTATTATTCACTTTTATATTATTAATTTTGGGGAGAAAAAGTTTTCACCTGAATAAGACACAAAAAAGTAGACGAAACGTTGTCATGAACTAATTTTTAGCAATAAATGATCGTATGACCGAAGATTTAAACTTGGAACTTTAATTGCAAGTTGATTACTTTAATTGATGTATGATCGATGAACACACATTGTTATTGATTACACCTTCAACTATACTTTTGAACATAATTATATGTTTTTGACTTCAAATGTCCCGCATCATAATAACTAATTATTATGGAGGAGCAGATATTCAAAGTAAAAGGATAAGATTCTTTATCAGAGTTCGGATTTTCGGTGGGAGTTAAATAAATTCTTAGTGTGGTTTCGGTCCTTCAAGGCACTCTAAACTGTTGAATAAGCAGTGCTTTCAAGCAAACTTGGAAAGACTCATCGAGATTAGAGAAGTTGATAGAATTAGCATGTAACTAGATTCACCCCAACAAATTTGTGAACTTGATATTTTGTGGTATTAACAAGTTATAAACAAGTTTGAAGGATATTTCTTTTAACTTTAAAGCTTAGATCTTAAACTACTTTCCTCAATGTAAACAACATCATTTTCTTTGAACAGGATTTCTCGAAAATGTACAAAAGAGCTCACAGAATTTATTTAAATAATATCTCACCCTTGAAGATTGTGAAACATTTCTTTACATGTTATTTCTTAAAAAATTCCTGAAAATTTAAGGCCTCATTTTACTCTATAGGGCATCGAGAAAATCACAATATGAAAGGGCATCACATTAGAGGATGAGCATTCCTTTAAAAAGGATTTTACTAAGTTTATTGATTCACTTCTATTTTACGAAATTTTTCTTCACAATTGATTTTTGCTACGCTTTCTTATGCTGAAAAATAATAAAGATAGAAAAATAGTTCAATAAATTTTAAAGAGTTTTTTGTAAATCTTTAATGCTAAATTTTACGGAACATTTATCCTGATTCCTCCATGCATGATCAGAGAAAAAAACAGTAAGATATATCACAAAGAATATCACAAATACATTTTAACAAAAATAATTTTCTTGAACAGATTTTAGGAAACGAGTAAGAGGTGGAATCTTTAATTTAATTATATTCAATTATAATCAATTATATTTAATGATATTTAATTATCTCATCAATTAACATTCATCTATGTAATTTGTTGTATTGAGTATCTTACTGTGTAAGATACTTCTAATTGAAGTAATCATTACCTTTTCTAACACGTTAAATATTCCTCTCCAAGAAAAGGTTTGAATATTTATTACCAGTAAGTAATTTCTACTTTTATTTTCAATTTTCATATTTTGATTCATTATTACCTGTTTGTTTCTCGAAGCTTTCATCTTGAGGAGAATATTTTGTTAGCAAAATTTGAAGATGCCATTTAAAAACGAAATATGAATAAAAACAGGCTTTCGTATTACCGATTTTACATGGAACGTCCCCATAGATACAATAGACTTGGGTCTTAAGTCATAATCCGATGACGTATAAATTAGTATTCGATTCATCCTCCGCGACAACATTGCCCTGTAATGTGTAAATGTTTGCAACTCCACGCGTTCAACAATCGCGGGATGTGATGTAAATTATCGATTTCTAGATGAATGAGCAGTATAAGATAACAGAGGCTCTCATCCGAGGAATTTTTTGATGAACATCTCAATTTTTAAATACAGATTCTTTGAAATGAATTTGATCTTCGATATGCGTTTAATGTCTGGGGTAAAATAGAAATAAGATTTAAGACCAATTTGAGGAAAGATTAATGCGAATATCGTGAAATGGTAACTTGCGAATGTTGCATAGAATGTGGTGTAACATTTTCTGTGAACAACATTTGATTCTTGTAATTTTACCTTCGCTTTGTTATAATCAAACATGATTTAACATACATATTTCAGCATTGCATTTTGTGAGACCTTTGCTTTTTTAAAGATGGTTGAAGAGTGTGATAGTAAAATATAAATGTAAAATATAAAATATATATTATTACAAAAAAAACATGTGTATTCAAATTTTTTGACTTTTTAATTTAGTTTTTGAACATTCGGTTCGTGAAGAAATGTTTCCTAATAGTTGAGGAATATTTGGGTATGAAATTTTGAGAAATGTCAAAATAGTCAAAAACAACTACCAACTACACTATTTAAAGAATTCACGTATTGATATATTTTTCTACTAGCTTATATTTATCCTGCTACCCTCTATCTGATTTATTCTTCTGATGACATTTAGAATCTGACATATTACTCGCTTCTCTTCCTTATGAATAAAATGATGAAGTTATCAGTAAATATGATCAGCAGAGAATTATTCAGAGCTTCATCTAAAGAGCAGCTTGTCAGTAAGTAAGTACACTGAAAATAAAATCATTTACTCTACATTTGAAATATTCTGAAAGCTTTATTTTTAAAATTTTAATTCATACAAAGTAGGTCTTCCCAATCATCAACTTATAATTAATTCTTCAGAATTCCAGGAAACAAATTTTTTGCTTTTTATATTTAATTCTTTTGCTGACATCTATAGTACTAGTATTTCAACGATATGCACTTTACAAACAACATTAAAGTAGGTCAAATAAAAACTATGATGAGATTTGTAATCAGGGCTCCTGAATGTGACTTCTAGAATGACTCTCTCGTTTAAAAACAAAAACTACTGCATATTGTTTTCAATTCACTGACTGTAAGTTTTTCGTCAGCTTTGTATTAATTGCAGTTAAGAATGGATTCTCCTATGGAAAAAACTCCGACTTGTGGATTGTTCGAAAGTTTGCATTTAAAAATATATATTGCAGACCTAATATTACTTTTCAAAAGTTTTTAAAGCATATTTCTCACAACACTAATAATTTCTGTGCTTATGTCGAGTAAAAAGAATCTAGAGGTAGAAAAGCTCTCAAATCTTATCTTGTTCTCCACTGTAAAACAAAGATCGAGAATTTCGAATTGAAGTACCTCTTGAGCTTGTGATGTACTTGATTGAGTACTGAAAATTTTCTAGATCTGTCGCAGACTGAATCGGTAAAGCAAACTAAATGCGCTACCATTCTGGATTCTAAATAAGATAGTAGGGAAGAGTGTCTATCATCCAGTTGCTAAAAACAGTGAGTATTTTTAAATATTTGATAAACTAGTCAAGCTTCTAATTTGAACTTGAAGGATGAATAAGACGTATGGGAACTGGGGTGGTCCAAAAATCATTAAAACATTTTTTTCCGAATTTTTGTACAAAACGCCCGGAAATTTGTTCCAATCCACAAGAAAATAAACGCATTTTATTTTCTTAAAAAAAAATATATTAAGAGGTGGCGCAAGCCCTATAAAGTTTAACACGTATTTCCCATGAGAAAAAAAGACGTTTTTGTGAATTTTATTCAGAATTCGCAATATTAGGTGAATCGATTTCGAAATTCACTATTTCTCTCCAAAATCAGTCACAGAATGCGAATAAAATAACACTTTTTAAATATCACCCCATAAGTCTGTTTTGTAGGGTCCCAAAAAACACCCGAAACTGAAAAAATGGGTTTTTCGAGTTTTTTGCGCTAATTATGATTTTTTTGCGGTTTTTTTAACGCAGATTGTTTCAAACGCATAAAATACTACTTCAGACTGATAATTAGATGTTATTTAGAATTTTTTAACAATTTTTAATTGTTTTTAGCAACTTTATCTTAGAAAAGGGTTAGAAAGTCAAGGTTTTTTCTGAATTCGTCAACTTATTCTCAACGTTCGAGTTAAAGCGACTTATTGATCAAGTAAACTTGACAAAAATCAATGTTTAAACAATTTTTTATCAATTATAACAATCTTCTCACAGAATAATGCTACAAAGTTCCGATTTTTTCTGAAATTTTCAATTTTTTGTCCACTTTTCACTGTATGGAAGTAAATATTTCATATGAGTTAGCAAAAAAATTGTTCAAACAAATTGTAAATGTAAAATGAAAGCTATTTTCTTCTAGAATAATACTACGTAGTTGCAGTTTTTTCTGAAATTTTTAACTATTTGCCCACTTTTCACTTGGAGTGAGTAATTATATAATTTAATTCAACAAAAATAATTGTTTAAACAAATTATTATTGTTTATGGCTACCTTTTCTTAGATTATTGCTAAAAAGTTGCGGTTTCTTTCTGGAGTTTTCAACTTTGACCTACCTTTTTAGTTGTTAACAAATACTAAATAAACATTAGAAAGAACCTTATTTCAAAAAGTATTGTATTTTTAAAATTGAATTATTTTTGGTTCGTTTACCAATCTTCAAAAAAATTAATTAAAACAAAAAAGCTGAATTCATTCAGTGAAATTTGAATTTCGAATTTTCGACTAAAATTATGGATCTTCAATGCAAAAATTGGATTTTTAAGAGAGTAGTTCAACTTTCAACCAAAGAGTTGAATTTTCGACCTAAAAATATAAATTTTTAATAAAAAATATTATGGTTTATATTTCTAGGAAAAAGTTTTATTTTAAACAAAAAACAATCTAATTTAACCAACTAAGTAAAAAGTGGACAAAACGCTCAAGAGTGTAGAAAAAACCGCAACTTTTAAGCACTAATCTGAGAGAAGATAGTCATAAACAATAATAAGTTGTTTAAACAAATATTTTTGTAAATAAAAATAAATATGAACTCGCTGCGAGTGAAAAGTGGGCAAAAAGTTAAAAATTCAGGAAAAAACCGCAATTTTCTATCATGAGGCAAAGAAAATATTGTAAGAAATGATGATGAATTTTTTTACTAATTATTGTTCTAACATGAATTAATTATTACTTTCATCTGATTGAAGAGTGATAAAAAGTTCAAAACTTCAGAAAAAACCACAACTATACAGTATTAATCTGGAAGAAGATAGCTATAAACATTTAAAATGTATTTAAACAATTACTTTTGCTAAATTAAATTTATTAATTACTTACTTCAAGTGAAAAGTGGACAAAAAGTTGCAAATTTCATAAAAAAACTGCAACTTTGTAACATTATTCTAAAAGGATGTTGTTATAATTTTTAACGAATTGTTTGAACAAATATTTTTGTTAACTTGATTTATTTATCACCTCGTTTCAACTGGAACGATGAAAATAAGTTGAAAAATTCACAAAAAACCTTGGCCTCCTAACCCTTTTCAAAGAGAAAGTTGCTAAAAACTATAATAAATTGTTTAAAAATTTAAATAAACATGTAATCAGTATAAAGTAGTATTTTATGTATTTGGAACAATCTGCGTAAAAAAAACTGCAAAAAAATCATAATTAGCGTCAAAAACTCGAAAAACCCATTTTTTCACTGTTGGGTGTCTTTTGAGACCCTATAAAACAGACTTATGGGGATGATATTTGAAAAGTATTATTTTATTCGCATTACGTAAATAATTGTGAAGAGGGATAGTGAATTTCGAACTCGATTCACGTGTTAGACTTCATGGGGCTTGCGCCACCTCTAAATATTTCTTTCTTTCAAGAAAAAAATGCGTTTATTTTTGTATGGATTCGAACAAATTTTAGGGCGTCTTGCATTAAAATTCGAAAAAGATTTTTTTGGACCACCCTAAAGAGAACACACTACGTCCACAAGTTTATTGTATCTTAGTTCGTTGGGAAACGAGATAAATGCTGCAAAAGTCATTACATTTTGACCAACGAGTATCTGCTCAAGAACAGGCATCTTTCGAAATATATACTAACGATTATTATTGCTAAGAGTCGCAGCCAGACTTCCAAAGAGATATAATGTTCGAATTCACATAAATAAATTATTATAACTAATTAAACTGTAAATGACATTGGGTCAACACTAAGTAATAAATCGTGAGTCGAGTTATTTCTACTGAACAAGTATTTAATAATTATAATAACAGTTGGATCGTAATTTCTATCCGAAATTGGAACCCGTTTTAAAACCAATTATTACCATTGTATTCTATATTCTCACCTTCGAAACCCAGAACTGAGTTCATTAATTCATCAAATTCCTACATACATAGACTATTCTGGACACTTTTGTTTCTCTAATTTCATAAAAAATTGAATCTGTTTATATTTTGCAAAGTAACAACAAATTGTAATAACTTATTGTTTTTTCACAAAACGTTAAATTTGTGTAATTGAGTGTGGAAAATCCATTATATCGGGTTTGAATCATAACGTTAGGTTTGTGAACTCAAGTTTAGCGTCAATAAATGTCATAAACTATGCAAAATGAAGGCATATTTACAACTTTCAAAACTGATCGATCCACTGATTGCTCCTCTCCTTTATTCGTCAAATTAGTACTTACTAACATAACCTCATAATTATCTTTACATAAAAAAAAATTAATCGACCCCACTATAAACAAGAAGTCAATTTTCTCGAATGCACATAGTAAATGAGACCTTTCAGATTCTCCAGTGAAGAACCATCATTAGCGTATGAACAATTATGAAGAAAATAAAGTCACGCAACCATCGTTTCTGCGTTGAAGTCTTCGGACATCAATTGAGATGTGAAATGAGAATTCCTATCCTAACATTCTAACGATATGTAATTTGGGTTAGTGAAACTTTCGAGCATATAAAGTTTACTGTGCTGATGGTAATTCAGCTCAATAGATGCTAGGACAATTGCAATAAATACAACACAAATGATGATGTCATGCCGAGTCAGGCTATGTAAACTGTGCCCATGAAATTTTGGTTATATTTCAAAGAGTGACAGCAATAGGAAAAATCTGTACATAATAGAATTACGAAAGACACTTTAAACCGTTGAAAAAAACCACCGTCTTCATTCATTCCGATAATAATCATTTTTGGAACTTTTAATAGAAATATTGATAACTTACGACTCGTTTGCAATAATCAAATGAAATTTCTTATGACGGTTGTGAAGCGTTTTCTCTTTCTAATAAGAAATTTTTTCTAAATTATATTTTTGGTATTATCATTTTGATTATATAAAACTTCTAGGCCTCCGATCAAAGTGAAAAAAAAATTTAACACAATTTAACACAATTGGGATCTCGCGCTACGCGCTCGGTCTTTATGCTTTCCTACAATAATTGTGTATATAACTTTTGTAACTAAAAAGTAGAATTTCATCTGCTGTATTTAAAAATTGTGAATTCTCTTTTTTTAAAGCTTCTCCGTCTTTAACGAATACATTCGCATCGTGTGTCGCGTGCTGCGCACTCGATCAAAATCTGTCTGAAACAAAATCCACGCATCCTAGGAAAAAAGAACAGTTTTTTCATTATTTTACGTGCGATCCAAATTGGAATTTTCATTTTTTTGAGAAAATTCAAAAATTTGTTCTAATTTCCTTATAGGTCCCATAAAAAGAAACATTTTCCTCCCCGACTTTTTTCCAATCTTGCGTTATTTGGATGAAAATTCTCATTTTCGTTTACATTTTTGGATTTTGAAAATGCCATAACTCTGACAATTTTGCTTCTCACAAAAAGAATCATTCGGTTAAATTGTTTCACTTTTACGTACTACAAGAGGCCATACTTACAATTTTTAAGTCTTGGAAGAAAAGTCCAAAAAAATGTTCAAAATGCTTCCCTCTCTTCGATTTTACATCCAAAATAGCTGGTTAACGAACTAGAAATGTCTTTTTCATCCCCCAAAATGGGTGCCAAAGCACGTCATTATTTTTTGTGCGATCAAAATTAAAATTTCCAATTTCTTCCGAGAATTCGAAAAGTTGTGAAGTCTATCTTGCAGGGCTTTCAAGAAGAAACATTTTTTCTCTCATACTTTTTGTTCATATCTTCAGTTGTTTGACTGGAAATTCTCATTTTTGTTTATATTTTCGAATTTTGAAAATGCCATAAATCTGACAATCTTGTTCTCAACAAAAAACATCATGAGTATAAATTGTTCCACTTAATACTTACTACAGGAAGCTGTACTTACAATAATTATCGAGTCTTGCAAAAAATGGTCTAAAAAATTCTCAAAATGCTCTTACTTTATGAATTTCCTTCCAAAATAGCTGGCTTAAAATCTGCACCTTCAGTTTCTGACACTGCAAGAATGTACCAAAGGCCAATCAAATCGAATATTTTTTTCGAAAGCTATCGTGCTCACAGGCAGATAGACAGAGAGACAGACAGACATACATACCGACAGACACATTCGTAAAAATCGGTTTTTCGGATTCAGGGGGTCTCAAAACGTGAATATTTGACAAAAACCGAGAGGAGGGGGGGGGGAGGCAATTTCACACAAATCTCATACCTTCTCTGATGAGATTGTAAATATTGGTAATTTTCACTCTGACAGTATTTAAAAAAAGTTTTCGTCGCGGGCGCCGCACAGTGGAAAAAAGCACTTTTTTAGACGAAAATCAGCAGCCTCAATTTTTAAGGGATCAGAGCTTTTTTTTTTTTGAATACTCATGAAGAATCGTACTTCAACGTAGAGGTGCACGTTTTTTCAATTTGTTATTCAATAATTTGTTATTCAACTTATAATTTGCAATTGGTTATATTTGCGATATTCATCGATATTTCTTCACAAAGGTGTTGAATTAGTGAAGTTCCTTTTTTGAATGAAAATGTAACTTGTAGATGAATATCCTGTATTTTGTCAATTGTTATAAACGAATCAATGGATATACCTATCAACTGTTGCATTTCCGATTTCAGTGTAATACTTACATGGATTTTGTTACACAAATGTTAGGAATCAATTTTTAATGGTAAACAAGCACCAAATGACAGTAATAATTAATAGTTTTAACGATTTTCATAAACAAATGCACTTATTTAGCGTATCTATGCTTCGAAAAATTTCATTTTCTGTGAAATCATTTACTTTCATCTGAAGAACAAGAATATTACACATTAGAGTTCCATGAAACAACATTTGTCATTTTTAAGAAAAGTTTTAATAAACAAATGCACTTCTTTGGCATATCTGTGCTCGAAAATTTTCCTTTTCTGTAGAATCATTTTCTTTGATCTGAAGAACAAGAAAATTACACGTTAGAGTTCAATCAAACAACATTTACAATTTTTAAAAACATATTTAATGAACAAATTCACTTATTTGGCATATCCGTGCATCGAAAATTTTTCTTTTCTGTGGAACTTTTTTTTCCTCATCTGTAGAACAAGAATATTACACATGGAAGTTCAATGAAACAACATTTGCCATTGTTAAAACAATTTTTATAAAATAATTCATTTATTTGGCATATCTGTGCATCGAAAACTTTCCGTATGAGTACAAACAAATAAGTATAAAGAGCCGCGTTTGTAGCGCAAGCCGCATGTGTCAGATTGAGAATGACCAATTTTCACATTCTCATTCTGAATGCGAAGGTATTGGTTTTATGTGAAAATTGACTTTCGCGGATTTGATGAAATCTCCACGTT
>WSXT02044420.1:0-13204 GCA_011762715.2 Neuroterus valhalla | reverse complement strand
GAAGTGTTGAGTGCATTGAAATTTTTCTGCTGTGATTTGCATCCAAAATATTGGTGAGTATTCATTTTACTTAATGTGGAAGTCTCGATACCTCATAAGACACACAGTTTCGAGGTTAGGGTAAGAATATTATAGGGTTATGTTATAGTATCATGCCTGTATTGTAAATCATTTGCAATAACATTATAAATTACTCAAACTATCATTTCATTCTTTAACCTTTAACTTTTCATTCGCAGGAAATATCCACAACATAATGTAATCGTGATCGTGCGCTACACCATCTAGAGGGCTGTCCCGCATAGTTGAACGTGAAATATGGTCAATCTTACACTCTAGATTTTCAGGCTGACCATCCATTTTTCTCCGTGCATGTGGCAATTCTCTTTTGCGCATCTCTCTCTTGCAACAAGTATCTCCTGTGCCATCCCTCCTAAGAAGATTGGTGATTTCGTAGCAAGTCTCCCAAAACCATATTGACTCTCTGATGTCGCATCTCTTGCCCCCAGAAAGAAGAAGGAATGTAGGTCACATACCTACCTCTTTTCCCGAGTATTTTGGCGGGTAAAAAGGCACTCCTGTGACGGGTCATGGGAATAATGTTCGTCACATAACCTTGTCATAGTAAATTGGGTCATGAAAATTATATTGAACATACCTTCCTCTTTTTTCAAGTCTCGTGGGAGCGGAAAGGAACTTCTGTGACAGGAATGGGGAATAATATCGGCCACATAACCTCAAAATGGTGGATTGCAGGAAGACTTGCCATGAGATTGATAATCTTCCCGGGGAATATGGCGCGAGAGAGACTTGCTGCAAGAGTGACATGCGCAAAAAAGACTTGCCACGTGTGACCAGACTAGACTCTTGACATCTCTTACCTCAATTTTTTACTGCTATGCTACAGCGCTTTATTCCTCATTCCTCCTTTTCATGTTGTCCTTTTACTTCAGTCTTTCTATAGCGTTGAAAGTTAACTTTTCTTGCGAAGAAAAGAATAGTTTTAATCGATAGTAAGACAGTTAATTTTGAAGTTGGCGAGGGAAATCATTTCTCGCCAAGCAAATATATTCTCAAGCATAAAAGATGGCATTAGGATAAAATACAGAAAAATGTTTACAATTTCTTCAAATTAATAAACCGAAAAGATTGAATCTCAAAAACAAACTAAAAAAAAAGAGAAAATGAATTTGCATTCAGAATACATAAATTAATATTTGATCGGTAACAGTTGGAATACGGGAGGAAACACGGCTTTTGAACATGAAAATTACAATTTTTTATCTGAGAAAAATTAAATATATACCTAGTTAAAAATATAATGCTAGACTTTTCCGACGCACATATGAGAGTTTTCGCCCAAAATAGTTCAATCTTGAACAAGAATGAATCGAAAAAAAACCTATTTTCACACAAAAAAAACGAATGTTTAATAAGAAGGCTGATTCTGAACTAAATATCTATATAACCTACCTGAAATAACTACATGTCTACCAAAAGAGATGAATTTGAAGACTGAAGACCAATGTTTTAGATGAGAATTGATGTTTCAACCAAGAAAGCTTTCTCAGTTAAGAGGTAGGAAAAAATGTGGATAAAATCATCCAATGTGATAGTGCCTTCTTTTTTGTACTGGTTTAAAATTATTCTGATAGAATAAATAATCAACGTATCTCTTTTAGAAAAATAGCCTTAGGTATCCTTAGGGTGAGTGGTAGAGTACACAGAGGCAGACCAAAGAAGAAATTAATAGAATGTGTAAATGAGACTCTCAAGAGGAGAAATATGAGAGCCGTAGAAACAAAATAGCATGTATGAAAAGATGTATGGATGTGAAATGAGCAAGGTATGTATGCCAGGATAGGGATGTTTGGAGAGCCCATGTAAAGATATCGCTAAGTGGATTATTTTAATGGCTTTACGAAATTCTCCACATGGTGCATTTGCTTAACAATCCAATTGAAGCCTCTATTCAGCCCAAATGCTGAGTTCAAAGCAGAGGTTTTGGGTTGAAAAATGAAAAACAAAAATAAAATAATATTTTTTCTGTTCGCAAAAAACACGCAATGAATTCGAAGACTGATCTGGTATCCATCTCTGCTTCCTTTTTCAACGACCTATTTGCAGACCATTCACAAATGGCCCAACTTAGTAATCCTTTCCTGGAGATTCTTCCGTCGTTAAGGGTGGTTATTATTTCAGCGAAAGGAAGTTTCCTAATCGTCAATCTCTCAAACCCTTGTATCTGTTTATCACGAAGTTTAAAGACGTACGTAAAGATCATCGCGGGATGACATAGCTCATTGAGGCAATGTTGAGGCAATTCTTTTGTCGTAAAGTGTAGATTTTGAATTCTGGGAAGTTCCCTTATCCACGATGCCCTAGCTTTGTAAATATGTTTCTTGGGGACTTGAAAGACGTAATTAAGAACTATTGAAGAAAAAGCTCAACCTGTAAGGACAGGTTTGTCAATTTCTCCGTCTTTGCGTGGTGCTATTTTGAGCATAGAAAAAGAGAGAACTGAGATTATCTGATATTTTTTTGATTTTCAGAAATGCTTCTTTAGGATTTCAAACACCCATTTCAAAACCCAGTAGCCCTTTTCCGGAAAATCTTTTGTCGTTGATGGTGGTTTTTATTCAAGCCCAGAGAAGTTTCTTTGCCAATGATTTTTTTTCCACTAGTTTTCTTCAGAGTTTGAAAAATGTTTCGAGAGTGCCTTCAAAAATTGACGCTCGAATACTTATGAAAATTTATGACAGACAAATAATCTCCAGGTAATCCACATAATTCTCTCCGCATTTCTCCACATCTATTTTCCCTTTCTCATAGGAGTTCATCAGACAATAGATCCTTACACTCGGATCCCTTTCCAAAATCTCCAGTTATCCTTACTCTCATAATAAGGCTCCAAGCAATGCCTGACGTACTCAACATCGTTGGTTTTTTCTATTCCTGACCTCGCTAACATTTCAGACAGATTTTCATTGAAACGCTCGCATTTGCTGCAACATTTTGTCAGGGGAGTAGGAAATTGCATGAAACCATAACTCCAAAGCGCAGCTGGTTACCGACAGGCAGAAAAAACCTTCAACAAATAGAAACATCAGGCCAGATTGACCTCCAGAATAATCAAAGTTCCAATAAATGCGCCTATTGATACGTATCTTTTTCAAACGTCGAATGGAGAATGTGAAAGTGAAGTAGGAGGAAAATATTCTCTGCTCTGAGAGCGGAAGTAGGAAAAACTGCGAGGGTAAATATTATACGAATGCGCGTATCGTGCTGTTACTTGGTAGCGAATAATAAATATATTCAGCGTTGGTAGGTAGATACTACTTGCGGCTATTGCGTATTCAGCGGACGCTGTGTCCCGTGGTGGAATCCTGTTTAGGTTTATGTCGGGATTTCTGTCGAGTGGTTTATTCCGGCGCTTATGCAAATGCAGACGTGATTTTTTTCAGCACCTCCGCACCTGTGCAGTATACTAAACATTTACGGCATTTGGAACGAGCGTCGGCTGTATAGCTGCATCATGAAATTCGAATAGATCGCCAAGTCAGCCCTTTTCTCAACTAAAGTTCCTGAAGTAAAATAAAAGGAAAAGACAAGCATATGAATCGTGGCTTCCGAAACTGCCGTTGAGTTCTCGTCGATCATATTTTAGAGAGAAAATGGATATTTAGAGAATTTCTCTGAAGTGTGCGTGAAAATCGAATCCTCCTTCCCACCCTTACTTAAAATTAACATGTTCCCTTGTCGACAATCCTCTTCGGTTTCAAGAGCCATTTTTTTCCTTTCTTATATCTTATGCAACAAGCTCTTTCTTATCATTTGTTTCACTTTCTTCATCCACCTTGTATCCTGATCATTCCCGTTGGATTTTCGTAGATTAAAAACTTCTCTATTCTTTCTCCCGAACTCTCTCTCCCTTTTCATTTACCTTTTCACTTTCTTACACATGCAACCATCACATTTCATCTTCCTTATTCTATATTAACCTAAATGCTTTTATCTAATTTCTGATCCTAACGCTCACTAGTCTGTTCTATTCCCTTTCCTTCTAAACCTTCTCTTGGTTTTCCGGATTCTCGTCACTCCTGACTATCATATACCAGCTGTTGTACTTCAACTGCAAAATTTTTTACCTACTCCCTCTCCTTGTCCTTCTCTTATGTCTTTCTCTTTCTATTTATGTAACCACCAAATTTTTGAAACAAAGAAATATTCACACATAATTTTCCTCATTCATTATAACCCCACATGCTCTCTCCTAATATCACATTCTGCTGTTTAGCAATTTATTTTCTTTGCTTTCTTTTTCAATCACTCCCAACCATTTAAGCTACTCGTCACTCCTCACTAACATACCAGTTGATGTACCCTACCTATGGAATCCCTTTTCATCCTTCTTCTCCTTACCGTTTAGCTATCTCCTGCTCTTTTCTCAGCTATTCTCTACTCCTTTTCCGTACTCAACATTCAAACCCCTCTTTGCATCTTTCCTTCTCTCATGTCATGCGGCATAATTTCCTCCTTTCTTTTTCTACCAATAATCTCAGACGCACGCTTGTGTAATGCTGTTTTTCTCTTCCATCCGTTTCTTAGGAAATCCAGGATCTCCTCAGTTTTATTATTGTTTCTCCTGTCCTTTTTCTTTTCTTAGCTTCTGTGTTAAGGCGATGATGCTTGGAGGCATGGGTCAACTTTGAGTAGATAAAAGAGAGAGCTAGCAATTTCCTGGCAAAGAGTTCGCATGTCAAGGAGACCCTCACCTGGCGCGGGAGGCTACCGACCAGCCTAGAAGGCAGCCAAACAGCATAGTAGCTGAGGCTCTTTTTGCTGTGCAAAAAGATTCGCGTCCTCTACTGTGCTATGTGGTATACCTTCACTCAAAAGGTACATTTTCAAAACATTGGAAAACAACGACTTTATTGATATGCGGATGCAACACAATGGGCTTTCTTGTCATAGCGCCAAGTGGTGCTCCTCCCCCTACTCCATGTTCACTTTGAATTCATCAAATTTACTCTGTACTTTCAACTTCAAAAACACATCAGCTTAGACTTGCTGACATCTAACCTTAGATATTTTTCTCACGCATAATCAAGATGCACTTGTCCTCGAAAAATTCCTCTCTCACTAATTGTTGAGTCTCATATTCTCTTAGAGTTCCAAACTCTGATATTTTTATTCTTCTGAAATTTTAAACCATGGGACCTATGGGCTTCTCTCGGACTTTCGTAGAAAACACAGGGCCACAAAGAGAAGAGAAAAAAATATTTCTTCTTGGAAGCCCTCTAGGATGATCTTTATAACTTTTCGAGTCATCTCAAAAAATCGAAAATTCAAATTTCGGTCGCACAAAGAATAATGAAGATAAAAAGATTTATTTTTTGGTCAAACTATGTAAGGTACGGGAAAATATAGATGAACTAAACTTGTGCACCAAAAAAGATCTACAAATTTGGTAAATGAACTTTTTTGATAGAAAAGTAGTTTTTGCTTCATTTATAAACAACAATAAGATGAATTCATCTCAATCAGGAAAAATAACTATGATAATGGAATAATAAAATTTTTGAAAAAATGACTGAAGCTAACACAGAATATTAATAGTGAAAAGTTATTCACCCGAAGAATATAGTGGATTTGTTATAATTTTTCCCATCGGACGCGTAGTGTTTCTTTCAATCATAAAAAATAAAATTCAGAAAATTGAATTTCTAGAAAGACTACACAATATCTGAAAAAAATTAGGCAACAAAACTTCTCTACCGCTTTGGACAAACTTTGATCGAGTGCGCAGCACGAGACTCAGGATGAGAATGTATTCGTTAAAGCCGGAGAAGCTTCAACAAAAGAGAATGTACGCTCATCAAATTGAAGTAGTCGACATTTCGCTTTTGAGTTTAATAAGCTCTATATACAACTGTAGGGAGGTACAAACGCTGAGCGCGTAGCGCGAGGTAAATTCACAACCGAGCGCGGAGCGCGAGGTGAGATTACCATCGAGCGCGAGATCCGGAAGGCGCGCTCAAACTTGCGAGTGAAGTGAGCCGCGCGCGAAGCTCGCGATGAGAATGTGCCCGCTCAGCGGGCAGATTTTTTTTTATTATTTTTTGCGCGACCAAAATTTGAATCTTCTTTTTTTCCATAAACTCGAAAAGTTGTAAAGATCATCCTGGAGGACTCCCAAAAAGAAACATTTTTTTTCTCCAAACTTTTTTTCATATCTCGCGTAGTTTGGCTGAAAATACTTATTTTCTTTTACATTTTCAAATTTTGAAAATGCCACAACTCTTACAATTTTGTTTTTATCAAAAGATGTCATTAGGATAAATTGTTTAAATTTTTACCTACTATAAGAAACCGTACTTACAATTTTTGAGTCTTGGAAAAAAATGTAAAAAAAATGTTCAAAATGCCTCTTTCATTTTTTATCCAAATTAACTGGTTAACGAAATCGACCTGTATTTTGGTTCCCTCAAAATGTGTGTTGAAGGGCAATCCAATCCGTGTAGTCTTTCAAAAGTTACGGAGTATACAGACACCAACGACGACGACGACTACGGCGACAACAGACAGACCGACACCAACGTAAAAACTACTTTTTCGGAATCAGGAGATCAGTGTATGAAATTTGAAGATGGAAGAGGGTAAGAGGAAGTCAGAGTAATAGTCTGGAGAGTGTAGATTTCAAAGGAGAGTCAGGAAGAAGGGGGAAGAGACGGAAAGATTACCTTTTTTTTGTTCAGGTCAAGGGCCATGGCGCCGATTTACATTGAGAGTAGATAAAGAGTCCTAGATTTACGTTGAAGGACTTCTGTAAAAAGAAGAGAGTAAGAATAATATAATACATTCCCATTGTGAATTATTGCGAATCAGCAGGTTTTGTGGGCTTAATGCGGGTTTGAAGTTTTAATGCTCTATAGTCTCAGGATGTCACGTCTTCCCTCTCTGATTAGAGCACCAGAAGTTACCAAATATTTAATCAACAGTGCATTTTGTCTCCAGGATGAAGCAGTCTCTCTAAATTTCAAATTCTGCCTGACAAATACGGGAAACCCCAAACGGCAACACTTTGGCGTCTTACACGAAACTGGTTGCTCGAATAAACTTCGGCTCGATCAGAAATTCGCGAATGAGGAGGGAGCTGGAAGAGCCTCAGCTTCTCTTAAGGATACCGACATAGTTGGTTCGGCTCCTACTCAATTTGCATCAAGCCTTGGAGAGACAACGGGGCTTCCCCACCCCCTCCCCCAGCATCTGAGTCTAACCCGTTTAGCAGAGACTCGAACCCCTAATCAGATCTTCCGCTGGCAAGGTAGCGAGAGGTTGGGGCTTTGCTAGGTCTAAGGTGGTGCTAAGTGTGAAGTTAATGGAGTCAAGATTCGCTCTAGCCTATTCTGCTCAGAATAGATGACGAAGACCGTTTTCATCATTTATGTGTTTTCGACGCCAGATATTTCAAGTTGAATCTGTAAACACTCAAAGAGGATACTGGGAGAATCCTGCGAAGTGACTCGATTTTACCTCGGCTTCCACGAACCATCATATTGATTACCTTGGAATATCTGGCACTGGATGTTCTCTTATACTCTTCAGATGGTTAAGTAAATGCTGTCTTCTAGCTTTTTTATGAGAGTGAAGGTATTGAGGATGAGATTTGGCAAACGAAAGGACCTGGATTTGGAATCTAGCAAATAAGGGAGGCTGGTAGGAAATAATAAAGGGTCAGAAATTTTTACTTTGCAGAAGATATTTTATTTCAATTCTTGATTGGACAATTTCCATCTGGTACAAATGGCGTAGATATATTTTTAAATATATAATGAGTTGAAAGGGTTGGTTTGTAGATTTATAGTTTGTTTTAAGGTATAAACTGTCAGTGTAACTGAGATGGAATATATTGATTAAACTTGTAAGAATGACTCTCCCCATTTCTTCAGGGATTTAGACAAATTTGAAGATCTTGTGAGCATTAAAACTCTTCAAGAATGGAGATCTCCGTAGTGTACCATTTTTATTTTCATACGCATATAAGGGCTTGTTGGAAATCTAGATCTTGGAGGAGGGCCTAAAAGTTTTTTTAACTGAACTTCAACTGAACTTCAACTGTTTACAAATAACCATCATATAAAATTTACCCCTCTATTATTGTAAAATAAGTTTTCCATAAAAATTGTTCTTTTTTTCGCTAGAAAATTGAAGCAGTTTATCTTTGGTTCAGAAAATTTTTTTTTTGATTGGAAGTTCATCCATCAAATTTGATTCAACCAAATGCACATGGATGTCTCGGATCGATAATGTAATTTTGATCAGAAATTGATATATTTTTTTTTCAAGATTCAACTATTTGGTTTAGGGCAGAGTCGGCTGTGGAGGCGGTACGTGGCATGGTGGATACTGCGAATAACGCTCGCGTTTGTTAATTTCTATATTAGTTTCCTACATTGATTGACTCTTTCAGTTGTATCAATCATGCTGTAATGATATTTTCGGTTTAAAATACGTATTAGAAGACTAATATGACAAAGACGGTTTTGGCGGAAATAGTTGGAAAAGTCTTCAACAGACATTAACTATTTACAGCGTATTTTAAAGGACCTGAAGATAATAAAAGGTATCCTTCAATATATTGAATACTCATTGAAACTCAAGGTATCATATATTAAACATATGAATCTTCTAAACATATTCAAATTAATTAAATCTATCAAAATCGCGCACGGGGTACGGTGGCTGTAAAATGAGGTGCAGACGGTAATTTTGCTGGATGATAGGTTAATAAATTGATTGGTAATGTAGAGAAACTCGAGTTACCTTGTGAGTTACGTGATTTTAATATTCTTCAGTCAAAGATTCTATCTTCTGTTCTTTGTTATGAACGTCTCATAAAAGTGTAGATTGTAAATGGTCAATAGCTGAAAAGATTCAAAATCTAGATAAGATCCGAAATCATACTTTATAATAATACGGTGAGTGCCAATTTTACGTTGCATTCTTGAGAAATAGATCAATATGCGAAATTCGCCACCACGTAACCTTCACGTTTCGAAAATTGTTGTTATGGAATGTTTTTAGTATCTTTCTATTCCCAATAATCATTTTTTCTGTTCGGAATATTATGGAAGAAGTTTTCTTTATTAAACTAATTTCATTCTCAAATTTTTCGGAAAGGTGCATAATCTCTGGCATTAAAACCTATAAATATCGGTATTTTTCGGTGAGCAAGATATTGGCGTTACCCGCATATTTCTACACGCTGAAACATAACTTTTATGGGGCAAGAGGTTATAACTAGATTTCGGTGATCCTTTACTTTAATTGATAAGAAAACATTCGATCAGTGTTGAATGTGTCTGAAATAATTTTCCTCTGTTACTTTACACTCTCAAGAATAATTGTGTTTAGTACTTTTCATTCTGCAATATTCTGATGCTTGAAATCATCCGGCAGTAATATGGCATCCGCCGTGCCCCATTATATGGGGCATGATGGTCGAAATGTTACACTCGCTAATCAATTGAATTCCAAACAATAACAGGGTTAAAAATACATTTGAGAAATGGAATATGTTCTTTGATAATGTGAGCCTCACATCAAAAATGACGGACATGAAAATCACATTTCATGAATAATTTATAGGACATTTCATTCAAAGCCCGCCACCATGGCCGACTCTCCCTTAAAATGATTTTTTTCTGAAAATGAATGTTTCTTTCTTGAAATTTGGATTTTTTGTATTGTGTTATCATGGTCGGGTATAACGGGAGACTCTCTTTACTATCCGCAAACTAGGATTCTGCTGCACCGATCGAAAGACAAGATGGAAATTTTTTTTTCATCAAAAGTTAAATGCAACTTTTTGTGAAAAAAGGACCGCGCTCCATGTTCATCTAGGATCCGAACCCAAGACTTTTCGCTATCCAAACGAATGCTGTACCAACTGAGCTAAAGATGAGTCCGTCGATCCCCTCTTCGAATAAAGTATATGCTTTCCAGCTTCAAATCTCCTTTTACTATCCGCAAACTAGAAATCTGCTGCACCGACCGACTTGCCTTTTCTATCTGAAAATAAAAAAATTTTATTGAAGATTTGAGTCACTGTCTTCTTGAAACTTCTACTGACTGATAGAAAATTCGTCTTCCTAGATAAAACCTAGATATTTCAGGGTTGAAAAAATAAAATATTTTGAGCAAAGTAATATTCTTTCTTCATCCAAAATTTATAATCTCTGATGATATATTGATCTTCTTTGTTTTGGAAATTGTTGCGCATGGATTCAAAATCCAACAATTCTTATCAGGATTTTGTCTCTTGGCTCTCAAAATTCTACTGTTTTATAATTCAGTTCAGACTTTTTTAAAGTATAATATTCACTCAATATTTTCAATTCCAGTTATCTTTTAATCTCATCGGTTAAAGATTCATCTCATTTCTATCGACATTCAACTATTTGGCTAAAAATTGATCGGTTCTGGCTGAGAATTCTCCTATTTTTGTCAATATTCGTCATTCGTGGTCCAATGAAGCCGTTTCTCCCTCCGCCCACCTTCGCGAACCCCTTTCCATACAATTTATACCTTCTCTTCTCCTGCAGAAACCAAAACCTATGAAAGCCCTCCATGCTTCCACATCTGATCCTCTTTTTCGTGCCCTGGCTTTCTTTCTTTCCTCCTCCATCTCCTCTCCTTCTACTTCCTCTCTCGTTCCATACTGTTCCTCCCAACAATCTCATACATCTTCGTTTGCCCCCCGAGACTTGTTCTTACTTCATCCTCATGCAGACCATTTTCTCGATAATACATTTCTATCTCGTCCTCCATTTATCCATCTCCTCTCCTCTTCGCATTCTTCCACCAACCAGGCCTGACGAGAGGGGAGGGGAAAAGGGGGGATTCCCCCCGGGCCAGTAGTTTCAATCCTTCACAAAATTCTAATTTTACGATTGTTGAGGGGGGCCCGGTGGAGGGGGCCGTACATGGTTACCACTGGGCCCGGATATTGTCTCTACGGCCCTGCCACCAACACTCTCTCGCAGCATTCTTCTCCTATCTTTCAGAATTCTCAAACTCGTTTTCCCCTCCCCTCCTCCTCTCAATATAACTAGGTTTACATCTTTCCAACCCCAGTGTCCATCTAATATACCTTTCCTGAAAACTATCTTTATCCTCCTTCCAAAGTCATCTGCTAACAACCTCTTCTCCAATGACTTGTCACATGGCACATGTCTTATCACAACATTTGCCCTCCTTACTCTCTTCCTAATATGACCATTTACTTCTCCGATCCTCCAAAATAAGAAACCCAGGTACACAAACTCTCTCACCCCCTGCACCACCATCCGGTCCCACTTCCCAACCCCTCTTATCTCTTCCACCTCTTCTCCTGAAAAACATTACCTTAGACTATTCTGCAATCAACTCTAACCAACTCATGCCCAAGAACCTTCTCATTCCTTCCGCATACGCAAATGACCAAATCCCAACCCTTTCTACCCTCACCGAAATTACTACTCCTTCCTTTAGCTTCTTCTCCATGTCAGCGATAAAGATCGCGATAAGCATTGGGCTAAGCGAACACTCCTGCCTCAAGCCTCTATCCATCTAGAAGACCTGTGAAATCGTCTCCCCATCCCACTTTTTACGTACTACAAGAAACTAAACTTCCAATTTTCGAGTCTTGGAAAAAAAGTCCAAAAAAATGTTGAAAAGGTTCCCATTCTTTTGGACTTTTTTTGGACTTTTTTCCAAGACTTGAAAATTGTAAGTTCAGATTCTCGTAGTACGTGAAAAATGAAACGCTTTGTCTCAGTCATTTTTTTCAATAAAAATGAAATTTTCATAGTTATGGTATTTTCAAAATTCGGGAATATAAAAGAAAATGAGAATTTTTAGTCAAATAACGGGAGATTGAAGAGAAAGTCAGTGAGAAAAATGTTTCTTCTTGGGAGCCCTATAAGATCGCGGATACGACTTTTTATATTTTTTTCAAAAATCGAAATTCCAATTTTGATCTCACAAAAAATAAAGAAAAATAATCTGAGAACTTGACAACTGTTCAAAATTTTTTTTAGGTTTAACGACAAAAGTTTACTTTGATATCGGTTTATTTTTTTCTCTTCGTTTTGTTTTTTATTCTTTTCCTCATGAAATGCGTAGTTGTCGTATTAATCCAAAAAATGTTTCAAATAAAAGTAGAGTTTCTAGGAAAACTTAACGAGATACAAAGAAAAGTTTGAAAAGAAAAACTGTTCTTTTATTCTGGGATGCGTTCTTTTTGCTTCAATTGTAATTATATCAATATTAGAAATAGACTCACTAAATTTATTTTGAACAAAACAAGGTACGAGGTACATGAATTGATATTATATACATCAAGTTTGATGCATTAGAGTTAAAGGTTTTATAGGAAAGTTTGCATTTCGGACAGATTTTTATCGAGTGCGCAGCACGAGACACACGACGAGAATATATTTGTTGAAGCCGTAGAGGCTTTAACAAAAGAGAATGCAAAATCATCAAATACAGCAGCCGACGATCTACTGTTAAGTTCCAAAAGCTCTACACATAATTGTAGGGAAGTAAAAAGATCGAGCGCGTAGCGCGAGATTAATTCAAAACCAAGGGCGGAGCGCGACGTACATTCATTATCGAGCACGAAGCGCGAGATCCGAAAGACGCGCGCCCTAGGCACACTCAAACTTGCGATCGAAGCAAGCTGCGCATTGTGGTATACAATCAATTTTATTGCTCAAAAATGTTATGTGTTTGATCATGAATTCGGCTTCTTAGTTGGGAATTCATCTGTGTTGCTTGAAGTTCAACTTTCAGTTTTTTGAATAATTCCGTTGAATTCATCTTTTCATTCGGAAATTCAAATTTGTTTCTGGAAGCTTGTCCTCTTCATCAAAAATAGTTCTTCATAATCAAAAATTGAACTATTGATTCAAAAGTTCAGATATTGAGTTAAACCTTCAACTGTCTGGTTCAAAAATCGATTATCCTTCAAAGAATTGAAATATTTTGTGATTAATACTTCTATCAATCGAGAACTCGTCCTTTTTACATTCTCATCATTTATGATTGAGAAAGTATTAGAATCGTCTGAAATTTCACATATGGTGTCGGTCTGTTGGTCTGTATGTCCGTATGTCCGGCCGTCCGTCCGTCCGTAAACACGATAACTCACGAAAAA
>WSXT02044398.1:0-13205 GCA_011762715.2 Neuroterus valhalla | reverse complement strand
TGGCGACGGAATGTTCAGAAACAATTACATGTCGCAAATCTTAACCAAATCAAACAAAATTCATCCAGAAATGTTTGCAATTGAATTTCAAAGAGACTGAAGAAGCCGAATTTTCCAAAATAATTTGTTTAAACTTTTCTAAACAAAATATTGCATGATTATAAGATTTTGAGTCATAAACTAGATAAACCTTATAGAATTTGAGGACTCTGAGGCATAGCTGATTTCTAAGTTGCCATTAGTTTTGCGAAATAAATTTGTTCAAACAATTTCTTTGAATAAATTATTGCTTATTTTAATTTTTTTGCAAAATCAATTTTAAAATCTAATTCTACTACAGAAAGAATGTCCAAAGCAGTATATTTTCTATTTGAAATACAATTTCTTACAACCATATGACTAAATAAAAGATGTGTTGATTGAAGTATAAGAAAAAAATTATTCTGAGTTTGAAGCTCCTAATTTATAAGTTCTAGATATAAGTATTAGGAAAATAATTATAAAGGAAAAAAAAATTATGAAATGTAAAAATCACATAAAAAAAAGAATTTAAGGGAAAAATATTCCTAAAAATGTAGTGTAAAATAAAATAAACATTTACACAATGTCTGAACAGATAGAAAAAATAACCTAACTTTCAAATTCATAAATTTTCCGAATAATTTATTTGGTCAAACAGGCCAATTCAACACAACTCAATCAATACTAAGAACACATTTGTCTATATATAATGAGATATAAAAATAGTTTTTATTTAAGAACACAATTCGTTAGGAATACAAAGTGAAAAAAAAAAAAAAAAAAAATTCGTTCAAACAAATATTTTTTTGCAAAACTGATGGCAAACTTGAAAATAGAGCACAAAGAAACCCTTCAGTTAACATAGGTAGCATTTATATTATTATTCATTTTCTTTTAGACGTTCAAAGCCTTAGTAGGATTTAATATAAATTATGCAAAATTAATTATTTAGTCATTTGGTTGTAACAAATTGTATTTTAAATATAAAATATAATGCCTCGGACAAATGCTTTCCGTAGTAGAATTAGATTTTAGAATTGATTTTGCAAACAAATTGAAATAAGCAATAATTTATTTTAAAAAATTGTTTGAGCAAATTTATTTCGCAAAACTAATGGCAAATTCAAAATCAGCTATGCTTCAAAGTCCTTAAATTCTATAAGGTTTATGACTCGAAATCTTATAATCACGCCATATTTTGTTTAGAAAAGTTTAAACAAATTATTTTGGAAAATTCGGCTCCTTCAGTCTCTTTGAAATTCAATTACAAACATTTCTGGATGAATTTTGTTTGATTTGGTTAAGATTTGCGACATGTAATTGTTTCTGAACATTCCGTCGCCACTGTGAGCCGAGCTGCTCCGTGGTGGGCCCGAGCCGCGCGCTCCGCCGCGCTTCGCAATTATACATTTTCTGAGCGAATTAATGGCAGGCAGTGACATTTTTTTTCAGATTGACGTTCTTGAATAGTTTTTACATGTATCACCAAAGATCTAGACGATTTGAGCATTGAGAAAATGATAATTATGTTAATTGTTTCTAAGAATGTTATTAAAAATATAGAAAAACTGTTTATTGAGCATCGCAATATTTTTTATCTGAAAGAGTTGTCTTTCAATAGTATGTGTACCAATTTTCGTCAAAAAATATTCAACAGTTTGAGCGCAATAAATTATTATCAAAACAAAGTCATAAATGTTTGTTGCACGAAAAAAAATAGTTAAACAAATTATTTTGTCGAGAGTCCAACATTTATACATTACTGATAGTGTGAGAATTCGATTGATATAATAATTTTATAACATTTGTTTGGGCTGGAAATTGGGGTGCCCACTTGAAGTGATTCGTCTCTTGAAAAAAGTGCCAGTGTGGCAGTCCCGCTTTTATGAGTAAAATATTTGGGCTCCCCGGAAATGCAAAGAAAATTATGTTATTATGTTATTCATCCAAATCAGCTGAATATAGAGGACAATATGAGATTATAGGGACCGCTCTGAGGCCTGAAAATAATATGAATGAAAATCCCTCACCAGTATCCTGAGTGACCATTCCGAATCGAACACACGCTAACCCATCAGCACCTTCTCCAAGGGAAAAGGCAGCATCCGTACTTCTCAAAGTCTCAACCAAATGAGTGTTGAGCCTATTAAGTTCCTCCTTAGCCTGATCGGTCATGACATTGATCCAAGTCGGTGGAGCGTATCGCACTCCACCTAAACCCGCCCATCCTGGCATTTCCACCAAATGGAGGGAATCATTCTCAGTCACTAGTTTAACAAAGGTGTCCTTATGGTGTACTGTAGCCACGAGAATTTCTATCTGCTGCTCCAAACAGGCTACAAGGTTATCGATGTCTTCACTAGACGATGGTTTCTCAGGACTTTCTAGGGGACAAACACGAATTGCTACTCCGTGTTGTTCGATTTCACAAAGTTCAATCTGCACGTTGTCAATATCTCTTTGGAGTATTTGTCCCAGCCAGGAATTAAGTTTGTCGTAGTAGGATGGAACTCGCTCGACGGATTGAGAGTCCCGGTCTGGTGGGACGAATTGAAAGACCAAGGCACTCGCCACGACTTCGAATAATTGCGGACTATTTACAGGACTTAACATTAGTTCGTTTAGAGAGAAACTTCCTAATTCTCCACCTGGTTGCTGACTCTGTGAACAAATAATATATTGCCAATTCAAATTATTAGTGACTAAGGAAATACTGGACCAGGATAAAACCAGGATATGACAGAGAATTTATTTTACGACTTGGTATAATTTATAACATGTGAGATTGCAATTTAGATAGAATGTGAGTTCGTTTGAAATTCCATGGAATGACTACAACACTCATAGGAAACTCTGCAGTCCGAAGCACATCTAATTTAAAAATGAAAATTTTTTAAGAATAGTATAAAAACATCATTATATTCTGAAATTAAACATCATTTTAATTTTATTTTCAAATCTACATTTTTGATTGTTTGACTTTGAAAATTTACATTTTTGACAAATTTATATTTGAAGCCTTCCAGAGGGGCACTGTTTTATTTTTGAAGAATTTAGAATTCAAGATATCATAAGATTTATGTATCCAAAATTGTTTTGTTAAAAATCCAACTATTTTGATTAAAGATCCCACTGTTCTTTTAAAAAATTCCTGATTTTTGAAATCTGTTTTTGATTAAAAATTACAAACTTTCTTGGTTAAAATATGAAATATCAAAATTTTTGTTGAAAATTCCCCTTGATTGGTTCAAATTTCAACAACTTGATTGAAAGTAGAACTGCTTAGTTGGAAGTTTATCCTTCTGGTTGACAACCCATTAATTTAGTTGAAAATTCCTTCGCTTGAGGAATGAACTATTTAATAAAAATTCAACAGTTTTGTTGGAAGTCATTCTTCTTGGTTAAAAATGCAACTATTTGGTCGAAAAATAATGTTTTTGATTTAAAGTTTAATTGTGTGGTTAAAAACTTGACAGTCTTGTTGAAAATTCAATAGTTTCATCAAAACGTTATTTTTTTGGTTGAAAACGTGTCTTTTAAGGTTTGAAATTCAAATATTCTGATATAAATTCTGCTAATTGGTTAGATTAAGATTTAAAAAATCAAACAATTTCAAATTAAAAGTGCTTTGAGTTTCACAATTTTCAATTGAAGCATTGAAAATTATCTGGTCTGAAATTTAGAAGGATTTTCAGTGCCTATTTTCCAATCCGTCAAATTTCAATTGCCCTAAAGGTAAAATTCTTCGGATGTCAGTTTTAATTTTGAATGAGCTTGGTTTGGAAATGTTCAATTAAAAACTGTTCTGTTAGGAGACTTTGCAATAAACATAATGAATGTAATAAAAATTATACAATTTGGAATAATTTTAATTTGAAGATTTTATAATTTTAAGTTTTTTAAATTGGTACAATATTGAAAATTTGGATAAGAAATTGTTCAATTTCAAATTTCAAACACTTAAAATCTAGAATCACTCAAAAGTTTGACATTGAAGGCTTGAATTGGAACTTTCGAACATCCTGGAACTGCATCCATTTCAATTAATTGAATCTCTTAGCAATTAAATATGTTGTTTTTTATAGGAAAGTAGGGGACACGTATTTTTCAGTATTGGGAGAATTGGTATATCTTCATGATATACCAGAAAATGTTAAGATGAAAGTTTGTACGTCGAGAAAAGTACGAGGAAAAACTCATCCACTTTTCTGATATCTTGCACTGTTAATGAGAAAAATTCGAAAAATATATTTAAAAAAAAAAAATTACCCCGTCCTCAAAAATGAGTTTGTCCGGATAAGACGTATGGGATAACTTCTTTATGTGATCAAAAATTATTAAGAAAATATTGGCAAAAGTTGTGGCTTTATTCCAACTATTACTAATAATAATTTTTTTCGATAATTCCTCTTTTTATTTTATAAATTCATCATTTTATTAATCCTTTTAGATCATTTTTCATTGATACATATTATTGTAATTGATTATATATATAATAAATTATTTTCATTAAATTATTATATAATTTGTTATTGTTATAAAATTTTGAATATTTTTTATTTATGTATGAATATAAATCATAGATAATTACAGAAATATTGATCCATCGATACGTGTTTACTTTATTGGCCGATGGTATTTTATTTTTGAATTATTCATGAATACTTTTAATTTTCAATGCCATGTGAATTTTTTCCAACGAAATCATTTCAAAAATTTTTATGCATTGTACATATTGTTATAAATATTTATTCTATGAAATTCTTGCGCAACAAAAGCGTAAAATTAATAGGTTTTCGGCGCATCGTATTAAAAAAAAAATTCCTCTTCAGTTTTTAGTGCGGTGTTAAAATGTTTTAAGTGATGGAAAACGATTGAAAATATTTCAAGGCTAATGTTTAGAGAATAGATACACAGCCGAGAATCTTCGAATTAGCTCTCATAACCCGGCCGGGTTATTTCAATAACCCGGGTTATTTCACATAAGTTATCAATTTTATAATGCACTTTTTTAACTTCACAAGTCTTAACGCTTAAGTCCTTCACTTAACCAGATCAATAGACACTTTAATCATTTAAGAAATTATAACTTCCAATTGAGAACATTTTGCCACCTGAATCAAAACAAACGAGCATAACCTCTCGGACCCACGTCAATTTGACAAACTTTCTCACTCGCTGACACTGCGCGCCTGCGCACGAAAATTTGGGATCTTCCAGTGAATATGTCTGCCACTTACGGTAATGTTTCTATTGCCAAGTGGCGAAACAGAGTTGGATCTCATTATTCCTTCGTGCAATTTTTCATCATACTGATAATCGAAAATTCGATTTGAGATGCCTATGAAGCGAGTCGAGATTGTCGAGAATCCAGTTTTCTACCAGAGGGGAGAGAGTGGCAGATCAAGGCACACTCTACAGGTATCGAAAGTCGAATTTTCGATTGAGGTATGATGGAAAAAATTTTCTCCAAAATTGTAAAAATATGTATTTTCCTCCAAAAAACAACATTTTCTGTCACTGACAGATAAGATTTAAATATTTGAAACTCTAAGAGAATAAATATTTTATACTCACCAATAACCTAATGCAGTTAAATTTTGCAATCTTATTGTACAACTCCTCGACGACTAAGAAGCACTGCTTAAATCTATTTTGTATACCATCTCGACCCAGTGCTTGTAACGCAGTCCACAAGGGTAACGTGGGTAATCGTCTCGACAAAGAATCCACCATTAATCCCGATACTAAAGAAAGAGTCGTATCTCTTGTTGTGGGACGTCCTCCTCTCGTATCTGTTAATCTGTACAATGTCTATTTTTCATAGTAATTAAGAAAAAAACCACATGAAGTAAAAATAATATCATCAGAGGAAATCGATGAATATAGCAAATCATCCTGAAAGTGAAGGATATTTATTATTTGGAAATTGCAGTAGGTTAAAGGATACAACTACTGGTAACGAAGGAATGCCGAGCCATACACCAAGAGGCAATGTGATACTATCGGCAATTTTCGAAGGCTGTAATTGAAAAAATATTCGATGAAATTTAATTTTCGATTGAAATATGTTTTGAGTTTTTAAGTTTAATGTACTCTTCCCTACCAAATCTTTTGTAGAACTAAGAGCAAGTGCTGCCAGAGAATTTCCCCTGAGGTGCAACCAGACGTTGTATTTATCACAAATCTCGCGAAGTCTACTAATATTATCGCAGTGTCCGGTTAAAACTGAACCAGCCTCTGCCAAAACTAATAAAGGAACCGCCACATTTGATTGTGTGTCTTCTGCTAAACGTCTCTCCAAAGCTGAGACGTCCATACTGTAACGGGATCCGAACATTGTGTTTTGTGGAATTGGTCGCACACAACTTAAAGGCAAGGAAAGCTGAAAATAAAATGAATTTCAATTACTCAAAACTTGATAAGGATTCCAAACTTGTGAATTCAACCAGGTTCAACCAACTCAGATAAAATCCATTTCAGTTTCGCCCAGTATTACAGATATTTATTGAGAATTTAAACTTGCATTGAGAGCCCTGATGGCCATCTAGCGAACTAACCAACATGGCTGCCGCTAGACTTATAAAAGTTGAAATTATCACAGAACCATAGAAAAGCAAACGATACTCGCAAAGCCAGTGTGTGCTGTGTTGTCAATTGTAACTCCGAAAAATATTAACACTAATTTGAGTTTCCACGAAGTACCAAAATTTGGTAGTGGTACTGTCACAGTGAAAAATATTGTTGGAGAAAGTATTGTTGTTGATAAACGTTCAGAGTGGTTCAGAATAATATTCATGCTAAAGCCCTGCGGCAGCCATGTTTTGTTTTGATACAGCAGCGCCTCTTTGCCCGCAGTGGACGTTTGCTTTACCAATACCACAACATTCTTTAAGTAATCAGTGGGAAAATAAATTGACACTCATTATTATAAAAGCTGCTCCTGCTCGTCCAGAATTTTCGGGATGACTACCAAAAATTAGCAAGAATGCTAGTCGTCCCTAAATTGGATAGGGCAACCCACTCTTACTTTATTTCTGCGACGAGACTTAAGAGAAGGGAAAGGTATGTGACCTATATTATTTCCATGAGCATTCACGGTGCACAGTGGTTCAAGATCCCAAATTCGTGGCCAAACCCCGAAAAGTTAATATTTATAACTTCTCGAGTGCTTACATCGCGTTTTCGGGTCACTGATTTCAAAAATGATATTCAAAATTCAAAATGGCGGACTTTTGCCAAAATTTTCTATTGTTTTTCACAAAAATAGGTAAAAAGAAATTTTTTTGGTCGCTGATTTAATAATGATATTAAAAATTCAAAATTGTGAATGGCGGACATTTGTCCAAAATTTTCTATTGTTCCCAGGAAAATTAGTACAAAGGGGTTTTTTGAGTCGCTGATTTCCAAAATCATATTGGGAATTCAAACTTCAAAGTGGCGGAAAATTTTCCAAACTTTTCTATTGTTTTTCACAAAAAGGAGTACAAAAGGTTTTTCTGGGTCGCAGATTTAAAAAATGATATCTCAAATTCGAAATTCAAAACGTTGGGCTAAGAATTGGGGTACATTTTAAGCTCAGAAGAACCATTCCCAAAGCCTCTCGCGAGGATTGATAAATACTAAGAGAATCAGCTGGTATACCGAGAAACATCGTCCCTAAAGTCTCGATTTCATTTTCAAGATTCAGGTCCTTGAAGGATTCCACATATTTGAAAATTTTGAGACGTTTCCATTTCACGATCCGCGTCTTGAATCCTGTCAATAACGGAGTAAAAAATGTATTGCCTTATTTCCCAGTTTAGAAACTTTTTACCCCAAAAATCCGGAATTATTATTCTGAAGTCGCTTGTTCTTACAATGTTTTCGTTAAATTTATTACTGTTACATATATCACTGTTACATTGTTTATATATTTATAGTTAGATTGGATTCGGGTTATTACATATCTATATTCCTCCCTCCCACAGGAGATCGTCAGACATTTAACCCTTCAACCCAAATCCCTTCGCGAAATCCCCAATAACCCCAACTCTCATAATAAGCCTCCAAGATATGCCTGACGTACTCAATCCTGTAGGATTTTCAATCTCTGAACCCCCTACCGTCCGCAGCCGGATTTTCAATTTGAAACGCTCGCATTTACCTGAACATTTGGTCGGAGGAAAGGAAAACTGCAGAAAACCAAAACTCCTTAGCGCATTCGATTATCGACAGACGAGTTTAGATGTAGGCATTCGATAGCATCGAATGCCCACACCGATTCTCGGCGTCAAATCTCCCGCTCGACAGTAATTAAACATGGTGAAAACACGACTAAGCGAGAATCTCGAACAGTCACCCACCCGAGCGCTAAACGCGCCCGTTCATACTTGACATTTGAGATCCCGCCCAAGTCGAAAGTTACCACGCAGCTACTGCCGTCGGTTTTATATATTTATAGTTTTTTATATTATTTATCTATCCGTTATATTTTTTGATGAGAAAGTTGAATACTTCAACTGATAAATACTTTAATTTCATACAATTCTAAAATTCAATTTGGATACCCTATGTATTGTGTCCAGCACATTTCAAACGTTCCCAAGGGTATATTCGAACGTCACTGAATAAATTACTATCATTTTGAATGAGTATGTTTTCGGCATGGCATGTGGCGCGTAGAGAATCATGGATTGGTGGGCTATAACGCGGATGAACACTCCCATGCGGTAGTAGAAAAAAGCGCATTTATTTCTACGGGGGCAGCTCCAAGCAGCTTTTGTTGAGGGAATCAAAAAGTTTATACTTTTCGGAGATCAAAACGGAAAATCCCGGCGCGCGCACTCGCAGGCCAAAAAAGAATTCACAACGTATATTCCTGAAATATATGAAAAAAAAGGATTTTGGACGTGCACATTTCACTCCCAACATCATCAACATACTTGTCCAAAATGGAAATCCGGAAGCAAGCAACGATTCAACATACCTTCAGGAATATCCTCTATGTCACCTTATCTGTTTCTGGCACGAACTCAGAATAACAACATTTTTCGTCGAACGCTCAAAACTCGAGAAACAAACTGATGGGCGCGCATTCGGCGAAGAGTCAAGTTTAATTTCTCGCCGCAAGGAGAGTTTTGAATATAGTGACTTGCCCTTTTACAAAATAATGCTCCAACACCCTCTGAAGAAGTATAAATGAACATCTACCTCAGCCGGTAAACTTCGAATTTTGTAGTTTTAGCCAGCTTTTAGGGATCTTGATCCACTGTGCGGTAGTGACTTCCCGCCCTTCAAGTGACTTGGGAAAAGGGGGAATGCAGCTGTTAGGTTGAAAATCCAACTGTTCTGATGAAAGATTCCACTGTTCTTTTAAAAATTCATGATTTGTGCTTGAAATCTGTTTTTGATTAAAAATTACAAACTTTCTTGGTTAAAATGTGAAATATTAACATTTTTGTTGAAAATTCCCCATGATTGAGTAAAAAATTCAACAGCTTGATTGAAAGTAGAACTGCTTAGTTGAAAGTTTATCCTTTTGGATTTAGTTTAGTTGGAAAGTCCTCTCTTCAGTTGAGGAATGAACTATTTAATAAAAAATTCAACAGTTTTGTTGTAAGTCATCCTTCTTGGTTAAAAATTAAATTGAATTAAACTCGTTTTTAATCAGTCTTTTGGGTTTGAAAACTCATCTTTATTGGTTAAAAATGCAACTATTTTGTCGAAAAATAATGTTTCTGGTTAAAGTTTAATTGTGTGGTTGGAGACTTGACAGTTTTGTTGAAAATTCAATAGTTTCATCAAACCGTTATTTTTTTGGTTGAAAACATGTGTTTTAAGGTTTGAAATTCAAATATTCTGATATAAATTCTGCTAATTGGTTGAAAATTAACTGTTTTGCAGACACTCCTTTTCAAATGGTCGTCTTCTACTATTTTTTGTTCAAAATAACCATATTTTTTTGTTCGAACATCATCGATTATATTTTTAATCGAGAATTTATCATTTTCTATTGGGAATTTGAGTACTTAGTTGGAAATTCCGATTTCTAATGGAAAATCAAATATAATTCAAAAATTGTAGACACACTAATTTTATTTAAAAGACATTATTTTCCCATTTTTCTAGAATATATCCTTCTTTACCCTGCTTTACAGCATTTTAGCCTGTGTAACATGAAAATAATATCCTTAATTTATAATATCCCTAATTTCTGTTTACAATTCTTAGAAAAGTGAATCGCAACTTTGGTAATAACAGGAAAGTTGGGTAGAAATTCTATATTTTATGTGCAGGTAAGGAAAGGGACAGACTATAACCCCTGAAATTAAAGAAAAAAACTTTAATTTACCTGTCTGCACAAATGTTGAACGATTCCCAGTGGTGCAGCGACTGAGCTGTAAATTAAAGGAGGAGAGGATGCGAGGGCAGTGAACCCCTCTTCCATATAACGGGGATACTTTCTGTGCAAAGCAAGTCTCGTGACCCGGACAAGACCCTCGAGATGATCTTCGTGAAAGGAGGAGGCACAGTCTACGAAACGAAAAATGTGACTGAGCCATCTGGTCGTGTCCGCTGCCAGCCTTCCGGCTAATCTTTGAGCATGATTTCTGGGCAAGGCAACTGCATAAGCTGAGATGGAATGGGCAATGAGGGTTAATTTTGCTGCATCTGACAAAGTTGGTAAATTTGCGAATTGAGTCGTCGAGGTTTCTGTTTTTCCATCTTCGATGATCTGAGGAACGTCTTCGTGGATCACCAAATCCTGTAAAAACCAAGTTATTCTCTTAATATTCTATACACAAAGAAAAATTTTCTTCCGAACATGATTATTCTTTTCCAATATTTTGAAAAGATAATAGAGAGAATATAAATTGGAAACAGATAGAAAACTTTCCCGGAGGATGGAATCAATCCTGATAAATTATGAAAATTACTTCAAACAGTTTTAAACGTTGCTTTTTCTAAGATTGAAGAGTCATTTATATTGGTACACAAATTTAAGATCAGTAAATAACTCTTCTTGTTATTTGGTGGATGTTAAAATTCAATAGTTCCGAAGCCAAACACACTTTCAGAAAAATATGGGTTTGAATTTCTTAACAAAATAAGGAAATACATTTCTCATAAAAATTCAAATGGAAGGAAGCTCGAAAGGAAAGAGTTGAATTCGAGTTACAATAACAATTACAACTTTTAATGAATTGAATGATAAATATTCGACTTTAGAACTTTTTGAATAAGAGTCAATTACGAATTATAGTTTCTCAGAAGCATCTCGTTTTCTTGGAAAATAATGCATAAAAGAAATAACTGTTTACAGCAACCTTCTTTTTTTATACATGATAAGAGATATAATCCTTGCTATGACAAATAAAGTTAATGATTACTTTTTTCTATTCCAAACTGTGTCTTTATCACACTTGTTCCGTTATTACACTTGGTCCTATCGATCCCGTAAATAATAAAAACTGCAATGGAGGTTAGAAATTTAAAGCTTTCTACAGGAACTACCCAAAAATAAAATGCTTGTAAAACGCTGAAAATTAAAAAATTATATTTGAACATAATTAAATTCAATATTTATTGAAAATATCAATGAAGATATAATAAATGTTTCTCGAATTAAAACATTAAAAATATGTACAATGTTTAGATACCGTACGAAAATATTAGTTTAAGAAGTTCAAAATAATAACTTATAATAATCTAAAATAGTTCGCTCGTGTTTTCTCATTCCTGTTTTTTCTTTGGTTTGTTCTTGTTATTTGAAGTTTAGAAACACAAGTGTTAAGAATGCTCAATTTCAATCAAAACTGAAGCGACAATGATTTTTATGTAATTATAAGACTAAATACTTCCAAATTGAATAATACGAAGATTAAACGTGTTTCAACTTAAACAATTTTGCATTCAAAGTTCATACAATAATACTTAAAATTTTGTCCATTATAAGTTTTTGTTTTTCTAAATTAAACTATTTCGGATAAAATAAAATTCTAAACGATTTTGAATTGAAAAAATTCAATTTCCGATATCAGATTCAAAATTCTAGAAGAGGAAAATAGTACAGTTTCCAGTTAAAAGGATTTGAAATTTAATATGTAATTTGGAATTGAAAAGGTTTTCAATAAAACAGTTTGGGATGCTTTTAAATTTGAAATGTCAAGAGTAAATTAATTTTAGAAAAAATATTCCAAAATTTCAAACTAAAATGACTTTGAATTGAATATATCCAAATGAAGAGGGTTTTGAATTAAATCAGTTCTGATAGGGAGAGTTCAAAGATGAATATTTTCAAAGTTTCTCTCTGATTTCGGGATGCAGAGGATTTTATAATAAAAGTAATTGAAGTTAATTTTAATTTAGTCATTTAGTCATTCAATCATTTCTAATTAAAGGCGTTCGAAATGGAATAATTTTAGATTCAAATTTTGAAAATTGAACTATGTGCATATCTCGAATAACGTGAGTTTAAATAATTTCAAATCTATAAAGTATGGAATGGACGATTCTAATTCTGAAATTGAAGAAGTTTGATTTAAAATTACTGTAAAAATTAAACATTTTTTATTTGATTATGGAATCAAAGTGTTTCATTATTTTGATTTGAAATCACCTAAAAGTATAATTCCAGAATAAAAATTAAAAAGGGCAATTTTGGATTTGAAAGATTTTTAGTGGATTCATTCTACATTTAAAAACGTTTAAAGATTAATAATTTCAGGATCAAATTTCCAGAATGGATCAATTTCGAATGGAGAATAATTTTAATTTCATCAATTGGAAATAAGAGCAATAAAAATTGACCAATTTCAAGTGAAATACTATAAAAATGGGATAATATAAATCCTTTGGCTTTCAAACTAAGCATAGATTGGAATCATAATCTCTCAGACTTAAAAATTTTTGAACTGAAATAGGGAATCTAAAACTTTGAAAAACATTTGATTAAAAAACGTTCAAATTTTAATGATTTCAGATCGAAATTTTCAAACAGGAAGTAATTGTACTTTCCTTATCTTTTAGTAAGCGTTGAAACTCTTTGAAGTTAAAATTGAATTAGTCAGCCACAATTGGAATAGTGGAAAAATAAAAATTTATTTGGGAAAGCAATACAATTTATGGTAATTATGGAGTTTAGCGAATTCTCCCAAAAATGGTCCAAAATTAATAATTTTTTTTCCTAAATACAGCTAATT
>WSXT02044387.1:0-13205 GCA_011762715.2 Neuroterus valhalla | reverse complement strand
TTCATAACCGAGCGCGGAGCGCGAGGTGAGTTTCCCATCGAGCGCGAAGCGCGAGATCTGAAAGTCGCGCGCCATAGACGCGCTCAAACTCGCGAGCGAAGCGAGCTGCGCGCGGAGCGCGCGATGAGAATGTGCCCGCGCAGCGGGCAGATTTTCAAAAATATTTTTCGTTATAAAAATTCTAATATTTGTTGAGTACCCGAGGTGTACCTTACCGATTTTCAGAACGTCAAAAAACATTTGACTCGTATTTTTTTATTTGCCCATAAGTCCTTTTAAGGGGTTTAAATCACACCTAAAGTTGACCGCTAAAACGTATTTTTTTTATTTCTCACAAACCACATGGGATTTTTCAATAAAATAAGGTGCGTTATACTTGATACTTACAATTTAAAACGCATATGCCAACAATGCCTTTCCTCGTTAGGCTATCAACCCCTTTTTTTAATAATAGAAAATCATATTTTTTTACACTTGTTTCTTTTTGAAAATTCTGAAATTTGTTGAATCTAAATCAAACCAATGCCATCATAAACAACATAAAAAAATACAGTTGACCTGTCCCCGGATTTGAAAAAAAAATCCCTTGCAAGGGGTTGACTTCCCCTCAAAACTGATATTGTCTTATTTCGTTATTCCGTTCGCATGATATAGCTCAAAGTATTACGTTATTATTACATCGTTAAATGAATTTGAAATATCTTGGGATTTCCAAAAACAGCCCCCGAAAATAAATAATTCACCTTCAACATTTCACCTCAAATATCGTTTTTTGAAATTTCTCAAAAACTCCTTCGAATTATTAATTAGTGGAGTAAAGAATGTAATTTTTTTTACTCTGGAGCCAAGTATTTGATTACAATTCTTACCCTTGAGAGTGTACCAACCCTTATTTTTCAACAAAAAAAGTCACACGTTCTGCGATTTAAGAATATCAAAATTTGCGGATCACGGAAAGTATTTGCAGTATCAATTATAAAATGTATAATTGACCTGCTCTTACGTCAATAAAATATAATCCCTTCACATGCAGCGTGCAACCCCTATAATGAATGCTATGGAACGTCAATATTATTTATCACTATTTTTATTTTATTTTTTCTAGATCCCGCAAACTTTAATATTTTTATATCGCAGAACGTGTAATTTTTTGTATTAAAAAATAGGGGTTGGTACACTTTTAAGGGTAAGAATTATAATCAAATACTTGGTCACGAAGTAAAGAATATTACATTCTCCACTCCACTCTTGAGTAATTCGAAGGAGTTTTTGAGAATGTTGAGGGTGAATTACTCTTTTGCGGGGGCTTCTTTTGAAAATCCAAAGCTATTTTAAATTTATTCAACGATTTTATTATGGAATAACGAAATAAGACAATATCGGTTTTAGGGGTAGTTGAACCCCCCTATAATTTTTGAATAATAAAAAAATTCGAAGTAGTTTGTGAGAAAATAAAAATCGTTTTTAGCAGTCAACTTTAGGGGTGGTTCTCAACCCTTGAAAGGGCTTATGGGCACGTATAAAAAGATACGAGTGAAATGTTTTTTGACGTACTGCAACATATCACAATTTGAAAAAAAAATCGGTGAGGTACACCTCGGGTACCTTCCTCTTAGATGATAAAAGATGGACTCTTATTTGAGGAACAACCATCAAGTCCTTAAAGAGCTGAGATTCCCTTGTCTACAGTTTTACCATAAAATTTAGTTTTGCTCTAAGTGAACTATCGGAACTATGGGAGTATGCTCTAAGACATTCCTAAACCTTATTTCGACGTCCGTTGTCAGACGGTGTATCACCACTTGCCATTTGGCTCTATACTATCATATAATCGAGTTGTCAAGCAAACTACCTCTAACCGAGAATGGGTCTACTAGCATCGTCGTTGCCACTACCAATTTTGCTATATATATAGAATCATCCCAGAGAGGGCACGCCCTAATGCATGCATTATTACGTTATGCCAGCATTTAAAACTCCCCTTCTATTAGCAACTCAGCATATTCCTAAGGAACAAATTTGCATTCTCGAGGAAGAAATTTTTGCTCCTATCTTTTCCTCTCCGGAGCACATTCAAGTCCTTTTAGAGCTGATTTCCTCTAGAATCTGATTATTAGGGGTACAAAAGCTGATTATCTCTTCGATGTCAAAACTAAGTTAGCGCATTTCGGGAATAGCATATATCTTGATTTTTTGAAGACAAGGATTATTCGCTTCAATTGGAATAATTTTAATAGCTGCATGGGTGGTCAGGCGAATCCCACCGCTGTCACCTTCCTGGATCATGATATGTTTGGCAGTAGGGGCCAATCAGATTTATACAAATATCTTCACAACATAATGTGTAAGTTCGTAGAAATTGTATGAACACCATAGGAGGTTTTACCATAGGGAAATCTCTATTTTAAATCAAGAATGTTTCAGTTATACGAAAACAGGGATCTCGACAAATGATGGATTAGTGGATATTTCAATCAAGAAAAGGATTTTTATTCCGAACCAAAAACAGTAGAGATTAAGTTGAGGAAAGAGAGAGTGTTTATCAAAGTAGTCAAGTTCTGAACAAAAACATATTATTGTTGAACGAAAAACTTACATTTTGAAAGGAAAAAAAAAATCCTGTCAAACAAGCTGGGTTTTAACACTAAGGAGACAAATTTGCTGCAAAACAGTTGGAACTCCAGCCAACAAGTCAAGCTCAAACCCAAAATCTTGACGAAAATAACAGAATTCCAGAAAAAACGGTTATTTTTTTGGGCTAGGAGACGAATTTTTTACGGAGTTGCTGAATTTTCATCCCTGAAATTCCAATAATTTATTAGAAAAGCTGATGCTTCATCGAATAATACGGGTTTCCTACAAAAAAATTCCAACAAACAAAAAAAAATTTAACAACAGTTAAATTTTCAGGTTGGCAAGGCAAATTCTCTACAAAACAGTTGAATTTTCAACCTAAAAACATGACCTTCCGAAACATTTCAAATGATTTGAATCCAATCAAAAATTGGATAGTCCAATTTTCAGTAGGGAAGTCGTTTGAAAAAAACTAAAAAAATTAGTTTAATATTTCAGTAAGGAGGTTCATCTTCAAGTATGGGACGAATCTTGAACGTAATAGTCGAAGTTTTAAATACAAATCTTCAGCAGAATACATCAATTTTCAACTCAGAATGATAATTTCTAACCAGAGAAGGAATAGTTCATGATTCAGTTGGAAAGATTAGTTTTGAATTAGAAAAAATCCCATTTCTGACAGAATGATTGAATTTTCAACCACTGAAACAGATGTCCAGCATGGCAGTGTGACTTCTAACGGAGTCGACAAATCCTTAATCATGAGAGATAAATCTCCAAGTAAATAAAGTTCAATTTTCATCAAAATGTGAAAATTTCAACCACACTAGATGAATTATGTACCATAAATACTTTTTGATGCAAAGAATAAAATTCGACCGAGAAGTAGTTTAATTTTATTGTTAGACTCGAATAATCACTAATGTCGAAGACGCCAAGCTACATGCAGCTCCTTTTTGGTTAAGTTTGAAATTTTACAACATTACCGAAATGAGAAAGTCCCACCGCTATCAACTCTCTGAATCTTGATATTTTCAGTAGTAAAAACCGAATATATTCGAACACATATCTCGACTGCAGAATCTATGATTTTCTATGTGAAAAGATACTCTTTCATGATCCAGAACCAACTATTTGGGTTCTAGTATACTGGGGAAAAAATCGCTTGCTAGTGGAGAAATCCTGATTTTCATGATGTCTCTTTTGGGTTACGTTCGATATTTTCCAACGTGTTCGAAACAAGCAAATGCCATCGCTGCTATTCTTGTAGACCACAATGTTTTTAGTTACTGAAAGGCCAATTGAAGCCATAAGAAATATCTCAAGAGCAAGATTTATTACTTCCTTGAAAGGAGAGTAACTTTCTTTTGTTCCAGAATCAAACATTTGAGAGCCATTACATTAAATGGAGATAGCTTACTTGTGATGAAGTCACTGAGCTCTATGCTGTTTCTTTTTGGTTGTGTTTGGAATTCCGCATCGTGTTCGAAATAAGCAAATCCCACCGCTGTCACCTTCTAAGGTTACTATATTTCCAGTAGTTACAACCGATCATAGTCGGACACATATCTTTATCTGGTGTAGAATCAGTGATCCGTGTTTCGAAATACTGGAAAGGCAATAACTTACCTGTGATGAAACTGTCAACATCAATGCTGTTTCATTTGGTTGAGTTCGAAATTTGTCTAAGTGGTCGACAGGAGCAAATCACAGCTCTAACATCTTTGAAAGTCACAAGATTTTAGTAGTTCTAACCAATCACAGACGGGCCCATATCTCAAAAGCAGGAATAAGCTACAACGAATTGTTTGAAAATCACACGTCCCACCGCTGCCACATTTGAAAATAATGATATCTTGAGTAGTTACGGCAAAATATAGCAATACAAACATTCAAACTCATTCAATATCTCTTGATGAAATGAGTAATTTCTCATGTTACAGAATCAGGAAATCAGGTTACAATATACCGGAGAGAAAATTGCTAACTAGCGACAGAACCGCCCAGCACAATGTTGTTGCACTTTGGTTCTGCTCAGAATTTATCAAAGTGTACAGGAAAAGCAAATCTGTCTCTTTCCACCATTTGAAGTCACGATATTTGGTGCAGTTTACGGACGACATTATTTCCGTAACAAAAAAACTGGAGAATGGTAAGGCTGCCGGTGTGGATGGTATTTCCGCTGAAATGCTTAAGTTCGTTGGCGGATATTTGTTTGTGTGGCTGTGTGAATTCATGAATATGTGTGCTGTGAATGACGAAGTTCTGAATGTTAAAGAAAGATGGTTATTGTCCTAATCTTCAAGGGGAAGGAGAGTCCAGGCAACTGTAATACTTATCAAGCGATAAGCCTTTTCAATACTATAGGAAGAATATTCATCAAAAAACCTATTAATAAAGTCATTGGTGTTACAAAGAAAAGGACCTGGAAAGTTCAATATGGATTTATGCGATTTTCCGACTTTTCTTGTAGGTTTTCACCAGTGTGTACCACTAGGCTAGATCCCCCCCACCCCCTAGGTGCATTACGTAATAATTGAATAGTCCCAAATTACGGAGAGTAAATGGAGAACTGAGCGATTGGTTCTATATTAGGAGGATGTCAGGCAAGGATGCTTTATTTCCTCTTGCATGTTTATTATGTACATGAACAAATGTCAGAGGATGGCTCTCTCCGACGAGGAAGGTGTTGATCTTGGGACAGTAAAAGTTCATAGCCTTGCGATTGCAAGTGGCAAGATCGTTACGGTAGATTTGCAGGATTTGCCAAGGATTTGCAGAGGATGTTGAGCAGACTGGATACCAGCATGAAGAGCATGGTTCTTGAAATTAACGTGGATAAAACTAAAATTATAGTGTTTGGAAGCAAGGATGCGAGAACAAATTGCAACAATAACCTAAATGAAGAGAGGATAGAACAAGTTGATAATTTCGTATATATTTGAAGTTTATTCCCTGCTGACGGGAAGATAGATGCAGGGATTTCCAGACGTATAAATGAGGGCAAAAAGATTATCGGCAGTGTACGTGGTATAAAGTAACAAATAAAGCTAAAATTGCATGACATTTCTGTGTAATATGTGGGGTAAAACGCTAATGGACAAAGTGAGTAATCAATGGGTTCTCAAAGAATGTGGTGTAGAAGAAACGCTGTTTGACAGGAGTGAGAGAAATTTTCTGAGATGGTTCGTTCACGTGAAAAGAATGGTTGGAGAACGGTTAGCAAAGCAAGTGTATCTGGGTAGGGTGATTGATAGCGTACCCAGAGGCAGACCAAATAAGGAATGAATAAAATGTGTGAATGAGACCCTCAAGAGGAGGAATATGAAGAGCTTACACCAAAAGAGATTTGGCTTCATGGTATGATAAAAATAATGATACGACCAGTTATAGTCAGACACATATTAAAACCTCAGAATTCATTTCTCCCTCATAAAAACACTAACTTTTCTTTGTTTTCGAATCATAGATTCCGGTCGTAATAAATTAGAGAGAAGATAGTGCACTAGTGATGAAGCTACTGATCGTCATGATGTTCCTTTCGAGTTGTGTTCAGAACTTTCGAACGGTTCAAAATTTGCCAATCCCACCGCTGTAACCTTTTCGAATGATGATATTTTCAGTAGTTACGGCGAATCTAGACAAACTAGAATCTTGATGATTCTTGATTTCAAAAGTTATTGTTCTTTGTTGCAGAATAAACGATCCAGGTATTATAAACTAGGGTGAGGAACGCTCACTTTCGATGAAACTGCCAAGCTTTATGCTAATCATTTTTTATTCGTATAAAATTGTCAAACCTGGTCCAAAACTTGGCTGCAAAGATAGGATTCAGAATCGTTCGAAAATTCATTAGCAATATCCGCAGTTTCTTGTATATTGATATCGTTGACACCTGTCAACATTGGGACTCGAAGATACGTCACTATTTTTTTTTCTTTTGGAAAACTTAGTCCTTCAAAAGCTGATTTTTTTCATACTCTTGTAAACAGAAAAATAAGAGCTGATTAGTTTCTCCATTCGTTTCCCAGTGTGTCTCAAATAATCAAATCCCACCGCTGCGACCCTTTCAAGTCTTGATGTTTTCAGTTGTTAAGGATAATTATCTCTAGACACATATCTGAACAACAGAGAGTATTATTTCTTCATAGATAGGAAACTTTTTTTTGTTACAGAATCAATGATTCGGGTTCTGATATACTGGAGAAAAAATCTTTGATCAATATTGAAGCAGCAGTGTCTTATGCTGTTTCTCTTTAGTACTAGTGGATTTTTAACTACACGACAAAAAAAATCCACAAAAAAGTCACAAACTTGTAGCTAGGTTTTGGATACAAGAAAAAATTATAAAATATCGAAACCTTCAACGTCAGCATTCTGAATAGATATCAACTAAGAAACTCAGGACCAGTTCCAGAAAAATAAAGTCTGGAATGTGGAAAAGTACTTCCGTCAATTTACCTCCGCTCGAGCGGCCACAGATAGTACATCAGAATTGTATACATCTGAATGACACTAAGCCATGTAAGTAATTACATACAAAGTTTTTGAACATACATGTTTAAACATCGCACATTATATTATACATTAATTAAAAAGCTTAAACAAAGGAGACAGGAGTAATTGAGTTGTTTCGGGTTCCGATCATGTACGAAACTACAAATCTGTAGTAGTTTTGTACACTATCGAAACCCGAAACAACTCAATTTATCATAATGGATCATCGTGAAAGCATTAAATCTATTATAAAACAGAAGTAAGTCACTGGCAGAGTTCGAACACGGGATTTTCGACCTTGCAGTACGGCGAATTTCCATCCTGCTACACCAGATTATTGTTTCAAAAAATTTATCCTCCATCTGAAGTAAATGCAAGGGCGTGTACGGATCCTAATTAGTTTATTGCTTACTTCTTTTTGGTAATAGCAATTTCCAAATCATTCCATTTTTGTGAATTTCAATTTCTTAAAGAAAAGATTTTTTCATGAATTTTGAACTTTCTGAATTAGTTTCGAGAGTGTTGTAATGAAACGCTCAATAATGCATGCATGTTACATCTTAAATGGACTAAATCCAATTTTACAACTTATATTTTACTGAAGCTTAACTAAAAAATGGAAAATTTTTAACTTTCATCAATTATACAGTTCAAAGCCTTACAAAAATTTGACTCGACGCTACCATTTCAAATGCTCTGAATTGGAAAATCAATCAACTACAGTTTCAAAATTATAGAATTTATGAAAAAAGAAATTTCGAAACATTGAACGAATACTCAATTAGCGATCACTTAATTCTCCTCTGAAGTAAATAGTCCATTTCGTCATCTGTGTGAGAGGTGATTCGCTCGTGCGAAAAATGTCTCATTCGCTGAAAAACACCTCTCATAAAGATGACGAAACGTATGAGATACCACAAGAGCCGGAAAAATTAGTTTAAAGTTGAGATTCTGAGCTTGAGTGGTATGAAAAATTTTTCAATCATTTAAACTTCAGCTTGTTACAAATTTACAAATATGCAATTGATTGATATTTTTGAAACAAAATTCATTTTTGATTATTTTTTAACATATTCTTCAAAATGGAAGATAATTTTCAATTTTCCTATCAATATGAATAAATTCCTGGAATGCTTTCAAAAACCTTTAAGAATGCTTAAAAACATTTTGAATGCATTTCTTAAAATGTCTAAACATCTAAATTTTGCTTTTTATCATTTGAAATCTTTTCAAGTCGAAAATTATATTATAATCTTTTCAGAAATTTTAAATATCTCGTGTGCTAACCCAAATTATTTAGGATTATTAATCCTTCCATTTTTATGGATGTATCAAAATTAAAAAATTGAATTTGAAATTAAAAATGCAAAACATAGTGAAATAAAAATTGTAATGTTCGCAGTTTAAATGTAGGTCATCAGCAAGGCAATATGAACCAAATCTAAAATTGATATTGAATATTTGAAAGCAATGATTATTAATATTATGTAAGATATTCCAAGCGCGGGAAGGGACTGAAATTCAAATTAATTGACACAAAATAATTTCAATTTTGATAAATTCAACAAAAAAATATCTTATAACCCATGATGTAAGCCATTTCAGTCACGGGCAGGGACCGAAGTTCAAGTTTATTAACCTGAAATTATTCAATTTTTAATAAGTTCAGAAGATATATAATATTTTATTAGGCATGCTATTCACGAATTAGGACGAAAATTGAAACAAAACAGTTCCAAGACTTGAAATAAGGTATTTCGGGTTTCGATCGTGTACAATAAGTACTTAGTTATTTTAATTTGTTCCGATGAATTTTGTACTTCTAGCAGCTTCTAGAATGATTTCGCCGTGACATTCCTATGGATTATTTTTTCCCGTGTAGTCATAGTTAGAAACATATCTTGACATCGGAATTTATAATTTCTTGATGAAAAAATCAACTCCTCTCCATTCCATAATTCCGGAATTAGCAAATTCCACCGCTGCCACCTTTCCAAGTCACGATATTTTCAGTAGTTACGGCAAATGAAAGTCAGACAAACATCTCCATCGATATATCCGTCCATAAGTGTTTCCTTCTTTTCGCAGAATCAACGATTCGGGTTCCAATTTCCTTGAAAGAAAATCGCTTGCTAGTGATCAAGCCGCCAAGCCTCATGCTATTTCACTTGGGTGCGTTTGAGATTTGCCAACGCGGTCGAAAGACTGCGCTACGAAGATAGGATTCAAAATCAGTCAGGAAATTTATGAGCAATATCCGCAGCTGGTGTACACGTTGATATCGTTGACACCTGCGCACGCTACCACTTGAGGATGCCTTTTGTGCAGGTTTACAGGTGTAGGTGAGTACCATGAACCCACTGGTGCGTTGCGTTGGACCATGTTGCGGTGGCACCCGCTGCAGTGAGTAGCTCGGAGACAGACCCACATAACTATGTATATGCACTTATGGTTATGTAGGCCTGTGCTGCAGATAACGCTACATGCCATCTCTGGCAAAGTTGCAATCATGATTTAATAGACTAGATTGATGCAAGGGTTTACTCACGATAAGCAGGTTATGATCTATAAAATAGGTTATAAATCCGCAATCGCTTGGTTCATGCACCCATGAGAAAACAAAACTCAGAATTACTTCTTATAGTGGATTCAGCTTTTGCTCAAATTTGTGAAAAAGAGGTATCCATTATGCGGATGGATACAGTGACTACAGCACCTTTTGGGGTTAGAAAAGAATGAAGTTATTTTCCTAATTTATTTTGCTCATGAGGCTACAGCTGAGTCCTGCTTTCCTTTATATATTTCAGATTAGGAAACCATTTGATTTTTGATATCGAAAATCCAGTTGTCTTTCTCCTTATTCTATGAACTCTTATACGACAGTACAAATGTTGTGATTCTTGGTATGGATTTTTCAGAGTACGTCTATCTCTGAAGCATGCGACTCTTCTCTAACAGCATTTTTCGCTTCGTCCAGATTCTTATACAGGAGCTTTCGAAAGTATAAGAAACTCTTATTTTTCTGACGAAATGCATTATTGTCTGAGTAATGTCTTGCGTTTCCTTCAAAATTGTACTAAGGAGCAAGTGATCGTTATTATTCGATGTTTCAATAATTTTTATTTATCTTGTTAGTGGACAGCCAAATTTTGTGTCATTTTATCACATTCTCATCATAATGATGAGGTATTGGTTTTATGCGAAAATCGACTTTCGCGGAATTTATGAAATCTCTACGTTCTGAGACCCCCTGATTCCCAAAAAGTAGGTTTTTACGTTGGTGTTTGTCTGTTGCCGTTGTCGTCATCACCGTAATGTCGTCTCTATATTCCATAACTTTTGGAAGCCTAATCGGATTGGATTGTCCTTTGGCAGACATTTTGGGGGACCAAAAAGACAGGTCAAGTTCATTTTTTTCCAAGACTCCAAAATCGTATGTACAATATTTTGAAGCACGTAAAAAGTGGAACAATTTGTCCTCATGATTTAAAAAAAAAAAAAATTGTCAGAGTTATGGCACTTTCAAAATTCGAAAACATAAACGAAAATGAGAATTTTTCAGCCAAATAACGCAAGATTGAAAAAAAGTCGAGAGGAAAGACGAAAAAAAGGTTTCTTCTTGGGAGCCGTACAAGATCAGTATAACAACTTTTCAAATTTTCGCGAAAAATCGAAAATTCTAATTTTGTACTCAATTATTTTTCGATAAGACGCGTGCACTTTTTGTTTTTTCTCCAAGAATAGTCTAGAAATAAATGATTCCAGTTTAGGGACAATATTGAAAAGAAAAAGATAAACTGTTATTTTTTATGGGCATCGGAGTTAAAGGTAATATAGGAAAGTTCGCGGTTCGGACAGATTTTGATCGAGTGCGCAGCACGAGACACACGATGAGATATAGTAGAAAAAATGTTTATTTTTTAAAGCCCTACAATAAAATGATGGAAAATAGAAGGTTGAATTTTTTGGTCAAACTATGCAAGGCATGGAAAAATATAAATGAACAAAAATTGTGCACGAGAAAGATCTACAAATTTTGTAAAATTAACTTTTGGATAGGACAAGTAGTTCTTGCTTTATTAGCAGAAATACTACTTTGAAGATGGAAAAATTGAACTTTTGCACGATTGTCACAAGCTTAGGGAAAACAAATGAACACAAGTTCCTTACCAGTAGTTTTTTCCAACCATATAAAATAGAATAAAACATTAAACAATCAAATTTCTAAAAAACGTACACGACATATAAAAAAAAGAGCAAAAAAACTTCTTCATCGTTTTGATCAAATGTTGATCGAGTGCGCAGCACGAGAAACGAGATAAGAATGTATTCGTTGAAGCCGAAGAAGCTTTAACAAAAGAGAACTCAAAATCATCAAATTGAAGTAGTCGATATTTTGCTATCGTGTTTCAAAAGCTCTGTATATAAATGAGGGGCCTACAAAGACCGAGCGCGTAGCGCGAGGTAAATTCATAACTGAGCGTGGAACGCGAGTTGAGTTGATCATCGAGCGCAAAGCGCGAGATCCGACAAACGCGCGCCCTTGGCACGCTCAAACTTGCGCGCGAAGCGAGCTGCGCTTTAGGTTGCAACTATTCTAAAAAAATACAATAACTTTGTTGAAGGCTGAACAAATTTGTTGGAAGATGATCCGTTGTTTATTTACCATTTCGGATAGGGATTCGACCATTTTGGTGAAAATTTCACATCCTGGTCGACAGTTGAATTTCCACACTTAAAATTTGTTATCTCCATTCTAACTTCATTGAAACAATGAAATTCTTGTTTCGAAATTAATTTTCGCATTTAAAAGTCAACTATTTCGAAGGAAAATCGGTCTTTATGGCTTATAAATTGGATTTTTCAGTTGAAAATCAATTAATTCTGTCAAAATTTTCGCCTTTCTCGATTAAAAAGCATTCCTTGTTTGGAACTTTAGCTATTCAACTGAAGATTCCTTTTTGTAATTGGAAATTCTACTATTGATTTGAGAATGGTAATTTTTTGTTTTTAAAGTATATGCTGCTCATTTTTCGTTCTGTATTCGTCTTTTTTGGTTTGTAGTTCAACTATTCAAATAAAGAGACAACAACTCGGTTCAGATTTAACCTTTTTCGGTGGTGAATTCCATGGAAATTTATAATTAAAAAAAAAAAATTAGTCTTTTTGTAATTGATTCTCGAATGTTCAGTTGAAAATTATTGTATTTTTATTAGGGTTTTATTAAGTTTGTTGCATATCCAACCGATATATCTGACTCAATGATAAAATTACTTTCCGTGAGTGCCAGACGCTTTCCCGCGATCGCTAGGATCCAGCTACTTAGTTGGAAGGGAAAAAAATCTTCAAATTTTTTTTTTTAATTTAAATATTTTAACCGCGCAATGTTTAGAACATTTAAATTTCATTATTGTCTCCCCATCTCAAAAATGCAACTGTTCGGCCGAAATTTAGTCCAGATTGAATGGGAATTTCAGCTGTTTTGATAGAAATTCAACAGTTCGGTTAAATAATTTATGAATCACTGCATTAGAGGTTTGTATTCTTGAGCTGTAAATTACACAATATTGAGTAGGAAACCTACGATTTGGAAAAGAATGACCTTTCTTGTTAACAGTTAATATTCCGTGTTTAAAACTCAAATATCTTGATATGATGATATATCTATATCATAGACAATGAAGTAAATTCAGAATATTCAAGGTTATGCTTCAAATAAAACAAGCAAATAAATCATTTGGGAAAATATTTGGAATGGGTATTATAAGTCATAATCTCTTCTAAAACTTCTTTCCTCATGTCTAAAAATATAAAATATAACAGAACTCTTCAATTTTCCTGATACACAAATCCTACGATTTCACGAAAGTTAATTTTTAGCAACTCTATAATCATGAAAGAAAATCCCTACACGGAGAAAAATGGAGGGCTGGAATTGGAGGTCTAACATGCAGAAGGCTAGCTTGGCCTCCTAGAGGGTCGAACAGGCCTTCCATGGATGATCAGAATGGCTCTCATTAGATCTTTAGCCTGGCACTCTGCAGAGGGGTAGACTAACTATCAAGAGAATCAAGTGAGCCTTCTTGGAGGGCCAAAACGCTTATCTCGTTTTCACCGATTTCGAACCTCCGCTG
>WSXT02044386.1:0-27809 GCA_011762715.2 Neuroterus valhalla | reverse complement strand
ACACGCGATGAGAATGTAGTCGTTAAAGCCGGAGAAGCTTTAACAAAAGAGAATTCACACTCATCAAATTGAAGTAGACAACATTCCACTTTTGAGTTACAGAAGCTTCATGTACAACTGTATGCAGGTACGAAGGCCGAGCGCGTAGCGCGAGGTATATTCATAACCGAGCGCGGAGCGCGAGGTGAGATTACCATCGACCGCGAAGCGCGAGATCCCAAAGACGCGCGCCCTAGGCGCGCTCAAACTTGCGAGCGAAGCGGGCCGCGGGCGATGAGAATGTGCCCGCGCGGCGGGCAGATTTTTTTTATGGAATTCCTGGTCATTTCCCGGTCGAGTCGCCACCCTGAGTATCTGAATTCCTTGTTTTTTCGGCCTTCTGTTTGTAATTTAATTTGCAACTTAATACAATGCAACGATGAACTCCCTGAGTTTAAACTTTTGATTCTTGTAACATATTATGATAAATCACTATTTGCGAAATACACTTTGATCACAGATCACTGTTTAATACCTACATTCTCCAAAAAAAAAATTCACGTGAATAAATCCACTGAAATGTCAAACTATGTACTACTGACGTGGCCATTTTTATTGATTTGACACTGTTGTTCTGTCGCAAATTTAAATTCAAATGAACAATTTTCCGAAATGCAATCAGCGCCACAGTTTTACAGTTTGCTCGCTGAGTCAAGTTGGGAACCAACTATCTATTTGCTCCGTGCACATCTTACAGGCAGCGCCTTCTATTGCGAAATCTATAACTTCCGGCTCGCCAGTTACTTTGTTCTACATAGGGATAAATAAGACTATCCATTCATCTATTGCTATAACTTGTTTTTCAAAATTATTCGAGCGTGGGCTATGTGTTCGATAAGTTTTTTTTCTCTTGTAATTGAAAGACTAATTTCTATCTTTTCTATTTAGGTAAATTGCGATTTGAAAGTTATAACCTACGGATAGTGGACAAAACTCCCAGGGACAAATCTCCCACAAATACGAAGTTGGCTTTTTGCATAAAACAAGTCATCCAGAAATGTTATCACCCCTAGCAAACACTATGTGCACTTACTTCTTTTTCGCGATTCAATTTTTATTCTTTTCGTTATCTCGACAATCACATTTTTTAATTAATTCTTTTATGCAAAAGGCCAACTTTAGATTTGTGTAATATCAGACAGTGCCAGTGGTTCTGAAAATTGGAGGTTATGTTGCACACAATGATCATCGCAAAAAAATTTGTTTGTAACACAACTTTTCCATATCTTTCATCTATAATCAATCATTTTAATCATATCTTGCTAGAGTAACTTACTTCCATTTGGAATACTCATGATTTATTTTAAATAACTGTTTACACTTTTTTCACTGTGACTGCCTATGCATTTAGCGAGCCAGAAGTTCTGAAAACCGCCACTGGGATCGCTACAGTATTACACGGGAGCGTATAGGATACGATGAGTGGCGTGGCGTACCCCTGATTTTATTCAAGCAATTTAATATTTTCTAAATGGCATAAAAATATTTCTAAGCTTTGAGAAATCAAATTGATTGGTACGATAGATTTTTGATTTGCGGTTTTGTATAATGATTGTTAAAAAAAAATCACCACTGATAGAATAATAGTAGAAAGAGAAAAATTAACTGCAGATACATGCAGTATGGTAAAAGATTTATTATTTTTCGTGTACAATTCTATTATAAGAAATGTGTTGCATGAGATCATTGCATTTGAAAATTGCTTGGCATGTTCGAACGGTAGAGAAGTAGCAAAACTAAATTCTGATGATTAAAATCTACATACAGATCATCAAATGTATCCCTCGATCTATTTTTTATGTGCACTCAAGCATGTTCTCAGCGCTTGGCACGGTGCTCCTGAGACAATTTTAATTAAACTTTCTAGTCATTCCCAAAATCAAACACATCTTGTTTCTGGACAATTTCAGGATCCTTTTAAGCCAAAAATGGGAATTATGCTTTCAGCCCTTTTTTTTAAATCAAATTTTTTGAAAAAAATTCTTGGATCGTTAATTTCTATGCATCAATAAAATTTTCTATAAACTTTAAATAACTATTACAAATAATTAATCTACTTCAAGTTATCAAAGAATATAATTACCAGTGGAAATTTAATTTATTTAGTAAGTATGAGAGCGCTAAATAAGCTTGCAAAATAATATTATTCATAATATTAGAATTATTAGATGTTCATATCACACAAATAAACAAGAATCATGACCAGCCGATGATTGATTTCATTTTTTTTCAAAAATTTGAGTTACAAAAAGCGCCGAACGCACAGTGAATCAAGATACGAAATTCCTGGCCAAAACTCAAAGAGTTTATATTTTCGACTTCTTGAGTGTTTTCATCACGTTTTTTGGGTCGCTGATTTGAAAAATTATATTGAAAATTCAAAATGGCAGACATTTTTCTAGAATTTCGTATTGTTTCCTACGAAAATGAGCACAAAGGGATTTTTTGGGTTGCTGATATCAAGAATAATATCAAAAATTCGAAATTCAAAATAGCGGACCCAAAATGGCGGACGCTTTCCCAAAATTTTCCATCATTTCCCACGAAAATGAGTACAAAGGGGTGTTTTGGGTCGCTGATTTCTAAAATGATATTCAAAATTAAAAATGGTGGAAATCTTTTCGAAATTTCCTATTGTCTTCCCTGAAAATGAGTACGAAGGGGTTTTTTGGGTCGTTGATTTCAAGAATGATATTGAAAATCAATGACGCGTGATCCATGTAGAAAATGTGAAGCATATTTCAAATATCTGTTTCATTTCAGAGAAATATATTCACAAAAAGGAAGAGATTGTTCAAGATATTATTCTCTCTGATTTTTTAAAAATATTCATAAACAATAATAAATTGTTTACATAAGCATGTTTGTCAAGTCGCATTAATTATTACCTCACAAAGTGAAAAGTGGACGAAAAGTTAGAGATTTCTGAAAAAATCGCAACTTTGTAGTTTTATTCTAAGAGGGCTAAAAACAATAATAAATTGTTCAAAACAACTAGATAAACATCTAATTATCAGTATAAAGTAGTATTTCATGTACTTGAAACAATCTGCGTTGAAAACCCCGTTAAAAAATCATAATTAGCGCGAAAAACTCGAAAACCCATTTTTCCACTCATGGCGGTTTTTAGGGACCCTATAAAACAGACTTATGGGGGTGATATTTGGAAAGTAATATTTTATTCGCATCTGGTGACTAATTGTAAAGAAAAATGGTGAATTTCGGACTCGATTCACCGAACATTGAGAATTATGAATAAAATTTATAAAAACTTCTTTTTTTCTTATGGATAATACGTGTTAAACTTCATGGGCTTGCACCACCTCTAAGGTTTATTTCTACGGAGGCAGCCTGGGGCAGCTTTTTTTGAAGGAATCAAAAAGTTCATAAATTTTAACGATCAAAACAGAAAACACCAGCGCGCGCACTCGCAGGCAAAAAAATAATTTACTAAGTTTATTCCTGAATTTTATGAAAAAAAAAATTGGAGAGGCACATTTTACTCTCAATATCATGAATATACTTGTTCGATATGCAAATGCGGAAGGAAGCAACGCTTATACGTGCCCTCAGGAATATCCTCCATGTCACTCGTCTATTTCTGGCACGAACCCACAGAACAACAGCGTTTTTCGTCGTACGCTCGAAACTCGAGAAACACACTGAAGCGCGTGAACGCGACGAAGAGTTAAGTTCAACTGCTCGCCACAAGGACAGTTTTGAATATAGTGACTTGTGCTTCTTCCAAATAATGCTCCAATGCCCCCTACATAAGTATAAATAAACATTTACCTGATCCGGTAACTTCGAATTTTGAGGTTTTGGCCAGCTTTTTGGTATCTTGAACCACTGTGGAATGGATGATTTTCATTTTTGGCTAAAAATGGTCCTGAAATTGTCCAGAAACAAGATGTGTTCAAATTTTGGAATGACTAGAAAGTCATATTTTGAATTTTAATTCCTTCGATAAAAATGTTTTTTACACAAAATCCATTATTTTGTTCAAAATTGATCTCCTGCGTTCAAAATTTCACTTCTCTGTTGAAATGATTCTTTTGTTAGAAATGAATTTCGGTGAGTGAGAAAATACCTCTAAGAGATTGTTCTAACTTGAAATTTTATTTCGTTGTGCGAAGAATATCTGAAAATAAATAAGACAAATGTGCTCTTTATTTATGACGAAGAGTTATCATTTTAGTCATTTAGTGTCTGATACTGTTTTTTTCTCTATTTAAAAAATTAAATGCGACTTTTTCGAGACTATTCGAAATTCGATCATATTCTTCATTATTTTGATACAAATTCTTGAAGCCTTCTGATCGGTTGGAGCCCTTTGTTTTACATTTCAATTTCCTAGTGGATTGTTCACTATTGGTAATTATAAATAAAACTAAATAGAAAGAGAGTAAAATATTATTCTGATGACAGTACAGAACATTTGACGTTTATTATCTACATGTTTGAAGATACAAAATAAATTTTTCTGTAAAGAAATTGCATGGTTTCAGGATTGCGTGGGTATCAAAAATATGAGACAAACAGCTGGTCTGGTTTCCCGCAAAAATATTATATCAGAAACAGATGCTGATGTAATTAGATTAATGAAAGAAGCAGGAGCAATTCCTCTTGCCACAACAAACGTGTCGGAACTGGCAATGTGGTGGGAGTCTAGTAATTGCTTACATGGCACATCGAGAAATCCATACAACTCAAGGTAATTGAAAAAAATGATGATCAGGATGTCTACCTGGCGCGGGAATTGGAAAACTGGAATATGACTAGAAATTTGATAAAGTTTGGAATTTTTGTAAAGAATTAGTATTTGACTTGGAACAGAGAAATTCCGACTCTAAATGGAAGTTTTAGGAAATAATTGTAATTAATATGCAAACGAGAAAAATGCACAAAAAAATGTATGTTCGAATTTAGGATTATAATTCTTCATATACACTCCCTATTGCTATTCGGGAATCTTTTTGATCTTTTGAAATGTATGGAAATCATCTGGAATCATTCAAAAGATTTTAACTCCTCGAAATTCACCGGGGGAAAAACCAGGAAATAATTGAAAATTTTTAATTGTACTTCAGGTAGATACCCTGATTACAGACTTTACGCTCATTTCCCTGTTTCCCGCTTTCAGCTTTTTTTAGACAAATATTTTCTTTCCTGTTTTCATTAGAATTCCTCTCTTTCACAGGGTTTCCCCAAGTGCGAACTGAATTGATAGAACCTTATAAGGAAATTTATCTTTCCCAGGGTGGCGCCTTGACCGGGAAATCGGGAAATGACCGGGAATTTTATTGTCCAGGAAAAAACCAGGAAATGACCGGGAGTTTGAGTAGGAACCGGAAATTTACTTGACTCAACCTAGAATATTAAAAATACAAAAAATGACAGCTTTCTTTTTATGAGTCAAAAAGAGATCTTATCATTTGTTTTTTTTCAGCTGAATCAAATTTGGTAATTGAATTGATAATAGGCAATTTCAGGGAATAATTATAGTTTTTTTTTAATGATAGAGAGTTTCAGTGAAGAAGTAGAATTTCACTCGCAACAGGGAATTTTTCATATGGAACGGGAACTTTTTGAACTAATAATAATTCGGATTAAGAAGAGAGGAATTTTGAGAAATTGTTCCTCCAATTCAAAGTTTGTCAGAATCTAAAAGTCCCCTTTACTTAATTGTAAATGAAGAAAGTACTTCAAACAGTCTTTAGAGTAGAAGTAGTATTACGGAGCAGAAATATTTCTGAAATATGATAGAAAGCTTATTTACATTGTTCATTGCAAATTCATCCTTTTTCAGTAACAAAATCAACAATTTGTTTCAAATTTACACTTGTTGAAAATTTGCCTTTTTTGTGGAAAATTAATCCTCATGGTTAAAAATCCATCTTTTTGATTAAATATCATCTATTCATTTAAAGATTGATCATTATTATACCTGAAAATTCATCAGTTTTGGTTCAAAATCAATAACTTCAACTGAAAATTTTACTGTTCCATTTTCACGGAAAATTGGTCTTTTCTAATTTAAAATTCGATATTCCGTTTGAAATTTGTCTTTTTGAATTGAACATTCAATTATTTCGTTGAAACTTCACATATTTTGTTGAAAAATCGATTTTTTGGAAGAAAACTATCTCTTTCTCCGGAAGTTAATATTCTTCTTCCAGAATTCCCCTTTAAGATTAACAATTCAATTTATACAGTGAAACATTTTTCATTTTATTCGAACATTCATCTTGTTGAAAACTCTTAATGTTTGGTTTGAAATTAATTTTCCAATCCGAAAATGTCACTATTCCATTTTTGTTTGAAAATTTTTATTTTTATATTTCAAATTTCAACCATTCAGTTGAAAAATTGTATCTTTTGGTTGGGAACTAATTTTTTGTCAAACATTGAACTATTCTGATTAGATTTTCTTCATTTCGTTTCACAATTCGTCTTTCTGGTTTAAAACTCAACTTCTTCAATTGATTTTATACAATTTCATTTGATTCTCCATCATTCCTTGTAAAAATATAATAATTTGTTTGAAGAGTTGTTTTTTTTTTTTTGGTTGAAAGTTAGTTTTTTTTGTTATAAGAATTTTTTCAACTGAAAATTTAACTAATTCCATTTGAAAATTCCATAGTTTCAGTCGAAAATCTATTTGTTTAGTTAAACATCTTTTTTTCAAATTCAAAATTTAGGTAATACAATTTTCTTCAACGATTCATCTTTTCAACAAAAGTTAATTTATCTGTTTGAAAACTCGACTCCTTCACTTGAAGATTTTTTTTTCTTTTTATAAAACACTAATGCTTGTTTTAAAATTGGTTTTTGGAACTAAAAAAGTTACTGTTTCATTCTTGGTCGAAAATAATCATTTTTTTACTTTGAAATGCGAATATTTTGTTATAACATCATGTTTTTCCTTAGAAAATGATTCTTCCTATTGGAAAATTATTCTTCTCGTTTGAATATTCACCTTCATGGTTGGAAATTGGAGTGCAAATCCCAACTATTTCAGTAGAAATTGGATGTTTCCGGTCAAAAATGCTATTGTTTGGTTGTGAAATAATACCTTCTGAATATAGAATACAATAGTTGTTTAAAAATTCGTATTTTCTGATTCAACTCAACTGTTTTTCATTTAAGAGAAATAATTGGTTTGAGGTTCAGCTTCTTGATTGAAAGTTGAAAAACTTTGTTCACATTTTTTTTTTTGTCAAAGATTCATAATTTTAGTTATGAATTTACTCCTTCAATTGAAAATTGAACTGTTTTGTTGTAAATTCTTCTTGTTCGGTTGACAAACAATTCTATTCATTAAAAAAAAAAACGAATTTTCTGTTAAAATTCTAAATTTCTAATTTGAAACTGGTATTTCTTGGTTAAAAATTCAACTATTTGAATAAATATTTATCCATTTTGTTGAAAATTGGTATTTTTTTCGAAAATTAATCTTTTTGTTTGAAAATAATTCCTTTACTGGTTGAAAATTCAAAATTTTGTATGAAAATGAACTTCTTTGTTGAAAATCAAATTTTTTTGTCAAAAATTCTACTTTTTTCGTAAATTAATCTGTTTCAGTATGAATTCAATCTTCTTTGGTAAAATTTGCAACTGTTTGATTGAAAAATCTTGTATTTTGTTAAAATTTTGTCTGTAAATTCTTCTTTTGGTATGAAAATTTACCAATGCAGTTGGAAAATCATCTTTTAATTGAAATTCTGTCTTCCTTGTAGAAAGTTAATCATTCTTGTAAAAATTAATCTTCCTTTTTTGAAATCCATCTTTTTGGTTGATCATTCAACTTTTTTTTTTAAATATTCAACTGTTTGGGTTGCAACTTAAACTGTTTTCTAAAAAATCGTCTATGTAGCTTGAAGTTCTGATTTTTCAGTTGAAGATGCAACTATTTGGTTACAATTTGGATTTTTTGAAAGTGCAATTATTATTATGAAATTCAATTGTTCTATAAAAATTAAACCTTCTTGTTGAAAGCCTATTCACTTCCGGCCCAATGTCTTCTGAAATATACGAATCTTGATCTTGGAAACTGAAATCCTGTTTCTAGATTCAAAATTCATCTCTACTGAATCTGGAACTTGAAGTATTTCTTTGAGAAGTCATTTACTTTATGGGAAATTTGCCTTTTTTGTAGAAAATTATTCTTTATAGTCGAAAATTCATCTTTTTGAATTTTTAGTGGAAAATTGATCTTTTCCTTGGGAAGTTCATATTCTTCCTCAGAAATTCTTCATTACGGTTACCAGTTCAAGTTATACATTTAAACATTTTTCATTTTAGTTGAACATTAATCTAGGTAAAGGCTCTTATGTTTGGTTTATAATTAATTTTTTTAGACAAAAATGTTTTTATTCCATTTTTGTTTGAAAATTCTTATTTTTTCAGTTCAAATTCCAACCATTTTGTTGAAAAATTACATTTTTTGGTGTTAAATTAATTTTTTGTCAAGAACTAAAGTATTCTAGTTAAATGATCATCAATTCAGTTGAAAATTAGTCTTTCTGGTTTCAAATTCGACTACTTCAGTTAAATATTTACAATTTTATTTCATTCTTCATCATTTTTTGTAAAAATGTAGTAATTTGTTCGACAGTTAATTTTTTTGTTGAAAGTTAGTTATTTTGCAATAGGTAATTTTTTAACTGAGAATTAACTTATTCTTATTGGAAATTCCATAGTTTCAGTTAAAAATTAATTTTTTTTATTAAAGATTCATCTTTTTCATTTTAAAATTCGAGTATTCAGTACATTTTTTTCCAATTTGAAAATTGCTACAATTTGATAATTGATCCTCTTATCTTAATTTTGAATGAAGAACGTGCTTCAAGCAGTTTCTAAAGTAGTTTAAAAGTTGAGCTCTTCTGTTGGGAATTAAATTTTTTCATTGGAGATGCACTATTTTAATTCAAAATCCATCTCTAGTTGAAAATGTAACTACTTTCTTGAAAATAAATTCATTCTTTTTTGGTGAAAACTCAAGTATTCAGTTAAAGATCGATTTTTGGATTTGAAAATTAAACTATTTCCTTGAGAATTCATGTAATTTTTATTTTACCTAGAAATTCATCAGTTTGGCTGAAAATTAATTTCTTCAACTGAAAATTCGAAAATTTCGAAGGAAATTTTTCTATTTGAATCGAAAATCAATTTATTCCATTGAAAATTTACGTATTTTATCGAAAAATGGAAATTAATTTATTTCTCTTCGAAAGTTAATTTTCTTGTTCAAAAATGTTTCTTCTAGGATAATAATTTTGTTCCTCGAAAATTATTCTATTTGGAAAATCTTATGATTGGTTTAAAATGAATTTGTAGAGCCAAAAATGTCACTATTACATTTCTGGTTGGATAGTATTTTTTTTATTGTTCAAAACTCAACAATTGTATTGAAATATTGTGGTTTTTGGAAAAAAAAATTTCAAAAATCCAACCATTCTAATTGAAAGTTCATCTTTTCAGATGGAAATTCATATTTCTGCTCCAAAATTTAAGAACTGCAGTTGGATATTTACTATTATATTAGAAAATTCATCATTTTTTTCAAAAACGTAACGATATGTTTGAAAGTTATTTTGTTATAAGTAATGTTTTTTTTACTGGAAATTGATCTTATCCGAATCGGAATTTCCATAGTTGTAGTCGAAAATTCATTTGTTCAGTTAAACATTCAATTTTTCTATTTCAAAATTGGAGTATTCAAATTTTCGTTGACAATTTATCTTTTTCACTGAAAGTTAATTTACCTTATTAAAGCTCAACTTCTTCAGTTGAAGATTCTTCTTTTTAGTTCAAAACTCTTTTGCTTAAATTAAAATTGTTTTTTTGAACTAAAAATGTTAATGTTCCATTTATCATTGAAAATGATTATTTTTTTAGTTCGAAATTCGACTATTTCCTTCTAAATTCGTTCTTTTTGTAATCGTGAATTGATATTTCCTAATTGTGAGTTTAACTGTTCCAATTTTTGTAAAAAAAATGATATTTTCTTATTCGAAATTTCAGCATTTTCTTCAAAATTGATTTCCTGAAATTTTAACTTTGTTAAATATGTTTTCGACTTTTTTTACAGGCATATAGTTGGTGGCTCTTCGGGCGGAGAAGGTTGTGTACAGGGATCTGCGGGTTCTCCATGCGGATTAGGTTCAGATATTGGTGGATCCATTCGAATGCCTTGTTTTTTCAATGGAGTTTTTGGACATAAGCCTTCCAAAGGTATTAATTTTGAGAAATTTACCTAGATTTGAAATTTTAAGCGTTACAGCTTTCAAATATTTTACGATCATTAAAATGGTAAATTTTTCGCTCCAGAAGGCACTTCATTCGAGCACTTCAATAACCGAAATGTAAGGAAACTTAAAACTCGAACTAAAATTTTTTTACAGGAATCGTTTCAAATAAAGGACAATACCCCAGTGCTCATAATGAAACTCAAAACCTGCTTCTTGGGATTGGACCCATGTGTAGATATGCTCAAGATTTGACTCCAATCCTGGAAGTGTTAGCCGATGTCAACGCAGAAAAATTAAACTTGCGTTCTAAGGTCGACATTTCTCAGCTCAAAGTAAGTTTTCACAATTCTTTAAATTCAGAACTAATGGAAATCTTCATTCTGCTTCAACGTCCAACATTCAAATTCAACTGAGAAATTCTTGAGAGTAAAAAAAAAGAGAGAATCCAGAGGATTCAAATATTCATTTTTATTGATTGAGCTAAGCAGGTTCCAATTTCTCTTTTTATGCAAATTAATGTTTGAATCTGGAAATTTAAGGATTCTATTTTTTAGTCGAAAATTGATCTTCATTAGATGAAAATTTGACTATAGGGTTTGAAATTCATATTCCTTGATTCAAAATCAACTTCCTTGTTGGAAATTAATCTATTTGGTTGGGGATTTGACTATTTCGTTAAGAACTGGTCTTTTTTCGTTGAATTGAAATTTTCGAAAATTCGTTTTAATTTCGGTTCCAAAAAAAATGTTTAAACTGATTCGAGCATTATACTTTTTATTAAAAACTCATGTTTTTTAGTTGAAAATTCATGTTTTCAGTTGAAAATTCAACTGATTGGTTACAAATTCATGTATTTATTGAAAATCGTCTTTTGGTGGGAAATTAATTTCTTTGGTTCCAAATTCAGCTTTTTGAGTAGAAATGCAGCTATTCGATTAAAAATCTGTTGGAAGTTAAAATGTTTGGTTTTCTCATGCAAAATTTGTCTTTTCCAATAAATTTAAATATTTAATTAAAAAATCCACTGTTTTGGTACATTAATCTTTTTGATAGAGAATTCAACTGTTTTTCAATTAGTCCTTTTGGAATAATTATTGCAGTATTCGGCTAAAAGTAGATGTCAATGTAATCATTTCTTTGAATCTTGTTGCAATATATGTGGAAAACAGGCGCGGTTTATGTGGAACTTCCACTACGAGGGAACAATGTGACCTGTATTTCATTTTTGTAGACATGCACATTTCTATTCAATTCTTCTTTTGACAGTTTTACTACATGGAGGATGATGGTGGACAATACTTGGTATCGCCCGTAGATCGTGAGATACAAGAATGTATGAGAAAGGTTGTGCACTATCTTGAAAAAGCTCACAAAGTTAAGGCTACACAATTACGTATAAGAAGGATGAAGAAAAGTTTAGCTTACTGGTTGGCAAATATGGCATGCGAGGAAGGCAAGGATTTCTCCTACGAATTGTCCAATCGTAACGGACAAATTAATGTTTGGTTGGAATTGGTGAAGTGGGCACTCTTCATGAGCAATCACACCCTGATTGCTTTATTGACTGCAGCTTTCGAGAGATTCCAAATTAAGAGTGGAACTGAAGAACAGACTAAACTTTTACAGGAAAGCAGGGAACTCTATCAAGAATTTAGGGTAGGCTTTTCAAGTGAAAATATATATCAGGGTGATCCAAAAGAAGGCCTTTTTTCTTCAATTGCTTCCCCAAAAATTCTTCCTTTTGGGGTCTCTCAAGCCTTTTATTGAGATCCAAATTCCTGATTTACTAAAAAATCTCGTTTATCCTTTCACAACCCTTTATTAACTTCTTCCTCTCTCATGGACTCTCATAATACTCTCCTATTCACGGAGTCGAGTGCTGCTCTAAAATCCACAAACAGTGCAGCTATTTTCCCTTTCTTCTGGCCCGATTTCGTCCTTCTCTTCTTTCTCCTCCGATATCTTTGCTCTTTGTTTTCCTCTCAACTTGCCTTCCTCTAAGCTGCCCTTTTTATCTTACCTCCTTCCTCCTTCCTGTTCCCGCGTTTCGAGCCTCCACCGCTCATAGTTGCTTTCACAGAAAAGTGCTCAGAGCCTATCTCATTACCCACTTCCATTTCAACCATCCATTTTCTTATTTTTTCTTCTGCGAAGATGTAATCTATTGCGTATTACGGAACCCCTTTGCCTGTGAAAGTTATTCCACCCCCTTCATCCCCCTCGGTACTGTCATTACAAATAAACTTCCCTCTCCTAATAGATTCAATGGTGTTGAACTCTCCTGTTCCACTTCCCTAATCATCGACTTTCTGCTGAACATCTCGCTTTCTTTGTCCCACATTTCGCCTTCCAGCTTCTTCATACATTCCTTTCCTTGTCCATTCTCATTCAAACCCCATTTGATTCTCTCTTCCATACTCTCTCCTTCTCCTTCATCACATGTACATCTTTCTTAACACATGCAACCATGTTTCTCGTTCATACCTACAAACTCTACACAAATCCTTCTCATTCATCCAGTACCTACATGCTCTCACCCCCTCTCCCATTCTAAATCTCACCACTCTTTCCATTTGTTCTCCTTCTTCATCTTTTTTAGATTTCCCCCCATCGATCCTCTCTTTACCATATCATTATCTCTTCTTCTAACCCCTGCCATTCTTTACCCGTATCCTGCATCCCATACTTGAACCTTCGTTCATATCTCTCTTTCTCCCACTTCGAACGCTCCACGTTACCTCTCCCCTCTCTTTCCCAGATCTTGCGTGCACACGCTTGTGCGATCTTGCTGCCCTTTGCAGCTCTCAGTTTCTCTTCAAAATTCCAAGAACTTTTCAATTGCCTGATCAACATTTCCTCTCTTCCTATTTCCTCTCTCAGCATATAACCGGGAAAACTCCAGCTCAACCCCATAACCCATCTCAGAAATCCCTCTTGCAGACCTTCCACGCTTTTGTATTCCCTCCAATCCCATATCTCCACTCCATAACCTACCACTGACCATACTAGCACATCAAACATCCACACCCTCATCCTCCAGTCATCCTTGAACCTTCTCTTTCCTATTCCCCACACTCGCCCCATTACTTTACTCGCACATTACTTTACTCGCACATTCCATTCTCTTCTTCACTTGCAATTCGTTTCCTCCACCTGCTTCGAACCAGGAACCTAGGTAGCAGGACCCCTCCACTAACTCCACCACAACGTTATTTATTTTCCATTCATACTCTACCCTACATCTTCTATTTCTAAAACACATCATCTTGGTCTTACTCACATTTATCCTCAGGTCCTTTCCTCTTATATATTCTTCGAACACTCTCATCATCAGATTCATTCCTCTTTCGTCATCTGCTACTAGCACTACATCATCTGCGTATGCCAGCGAATAGAGTTTGCCTGTTCCTTGTTTCATTCCCTCTTTTCCTTTCCTATTCATCTTCTCCTCTAGGTCTGCCATTAAGACGCTAAACAGAAGCGGACTTAACGGACACCCTTCCCCGAGTCCTTGTCCTGTCCAGAATTCCTCTCCCTTCTTCTCTCCTATCTTCATCCTTATCTTTGTCTCCACAAATATCACTTTAATCGTTTCTATCAAACCGTCCTGTATTCTTCTCTCTTTTATGGCCTTCCACAAGACTCTTCTGTTCACGGAATCAAAAGCTGCTCTGAAATCCACGAACAGTGTAACAAGTTTCCCTCTCTTCCGACCCAAGTTTTTATATCATATAAGGATTCGCCATTTTCTCTTTCTCTCCAACTACGTCAAATCTTTGTCGATTCTTTCTTTTCTTCCCTTCAACAACTTCTTCCCCGAAATCTAATACCTCTCTTCTTCGCTTCCTACTTTCACTAAGAACATGCATTCTTTCTCGTCCTCCTCCCCTCCTAATTTTTTCATTCCTTCCAGTGTAACATTCGCACCAATAACTTTTATTAGGTCATTGATTTCTTTCTCTCCATTTCCACTTTCATGGCCCTAATTATTATATTTTTCTTTCTCTTTGCTCTTCTTTTTCTTCTATTCATTCTATACAATTTCATTTGATTCTTCGTCATTTTGTGCATTAATGTAATAATTTGTTGGACACTTTTTCAGTTTGATGAAAGATAGTTTATTTTGTTATAAGTAATTTCATAACTGAAATTTAACTTATTTCAATTAAAAATTCCATAGTTTCTTTAGAAAATCTATTTGTTTAGTTAAAGATTCCTTTTTTTTAGTATAAAACACTCATGCTTGGTTCATAATTGGTTTTTCAAACTAAAAATGTTACTGTTCCATTTTTGTTTGAAAATGATTATTTTTTTACTTTGAAATTCGACTATTTTGTTGAAACATTATATTTTTTCTTAGAAAATAATTCTTTCTGTTTGGAAATTAATTTTCTTGTTTCTTGTCTCGTAATGTAGGATATGTATAATGAACGTCAAGAATAAAAATAAATGTTCGCGTTTTTCAAAAAATATAAATATGTTACTCCTAGTTGACCGGGGAAATTGGAAAACTTGACCGGGAAAACCCGGGAATCTAAAATCGTCCGGCGAATCGCCACCCTGGCCTCTTTCTTCTCTCAATATTTTTGTCTATCAAAGGGAATTTTCAATTCACATGAATGGAATACCTCGTTTGTTTACGGAAGCACTGTTTTCTTTCCATAGGATTTTCTTGGGGAGGATGGTATCTTTTTATACCCAACTCATCCGACAGCTGCACCTTTACATCATGAGCCACTTATAAAGCCTTTCAATTTTTCATACACGGCAATTATCAATGTCCTGGGACTGCCTGCTACTGCTTGTCCACTAGGACTTAATAAACAAGGACTTCCAATCGGAATTCAGGTAAGAGATTTATAATTTTCCATTAATTATTATGTTAATAGAATCGAACTGATGGTTTGTTGAAGGGCCAAAAAATCTCTTAAATCCCTGTGAAATTCCATAAAATCTATTAATATTCCCTCAAATCCTGGAAAATCCATTGAAGTACCTTGAGAGATTCTAGATCTAGAATCATTGAAATTCTTGAAAATATTATAAAATCCGGCAAAACCCCTCTTGAATTCATTATATTTTTTCCTAATTTCCTATGACCTTATTTGTTATCTTAAAATCTTCCGAATATTTCTAGGAAATATTGTAAAACAGCATGAATTCTTTTTTAATCCTGCAAAATTATTGAAATCTCTGGAGTTTTCCAGTAGTTTTTTGTATCTCTTGTAAACTCTTTGGGATCTTTCCATACATCAACAATGAAAGTGCTTTGAAATATTCTGAAACACCTTTGAATTTTTCGATGTTTCTAAAATTCCTGAAAGAATTTTTTTTTTTAAATTCCAAATTTTTGAAAAAGAGTACAAATATCCTCAGAAATATCTCGAAGTATTTGAAAATTTCTTCTAATCTATATAATTTTTTTCATCTTCTGTTAAATCGCCAGTTTTCGTAAATGGATCCTTTGAAATTCGTTAGAATATCATGAAAACCCGTGAAATCAGGTAAAATCTTATAATATTCCTTGCCATGCTTAGAAGTACTATAAGTACAAAAAAAAATGCCTTACCAAGAGCCTTTAAAATGATAATTATCTTGGAAGAATGTCTAGAATATTTTATAAATCTCATGGGAATCTTTTAGAGTATCCTAAAAGCTTTGAAATACCTTAGTATCCTTAGAAATATATTAAAGAAAAAAATGGCTGATTAGAAATACTCAAATATTCGAAGTCATAAATGAAATCCTTCTAAATTCTAAGCAAAAATTAAAACTCCTCATCGAGAGCCTCTTCTAAAATCCCTCACAATTATTGAGACTCTCAAGAATCTCATGAAATCTGTTGACATTCTTTAAAATTCTTTCAAATATTCGAAAATCCTCTAAAACCTTTTGGAATATTTTCAGATATCCTAGAATTTTATCAATTCTGCGGAATCTTCCAAAATTCAAGGAAATTTTTGGAAGCTGCATGGAATTTTTGGAATCATATGAAATCCCCTCGAATATTTGAGAGAATATCTTTGAATCATTTAGAATATTCTGAAATACCTCCGCATATTTTGAAGCTTTTGGAAGTTTCTTGCAATTTTTGTAATCCTCTGAAATGTTATTATATGTATATTGAAGTCTATTGAGAATCCTTCGGAATCTTTTAGAGTATTCTGGAATCTCCGAAATTCTGAAATATTCTTGGAAATCCCTTAAAATATCTGGATTTTTTCACTATCTTTGAAACCCCTTGAGATCCCTCAAGTCTTAAAGAGAATCCTCTAACACTTATTTCGAAATCTCTTGAAATATTCCAAGTCCTTTGTAATGAAAGCCTTTTATATCCTTCCAAATCTTGATAATAATTGGAAATCCTCTGATATTTAATGAAATTTTCCAGAATATTCTAAAACTTTATGACCCCCTTGAAATCTTTCAAAATCTTCCGAAATCCGTAAAAATTAATGGAAGCAGAATTTTTAAATCTTTTTAAATCCTACTGAATCCTGAGAGAATTTAGAAAGAATCAAGATTCTTCTGAGATTTTCTGAGATTCATTGTAAAATGTTTATAAATTCTTTATATCTATTAGAGTTCCTTTGAATCAAATTAAAATCCTTCTCAGTCTCTGCTATTCTTTGAAGTCCCTTTGAATAATTTAAATTTCCCTGAAACCTTTGAATCCTGTAAGATACTTCAAAACTCTCATAGTTTAGGAAGTTATTTGCAATCCTATGAAATTTGGTTTGATCCCTTAGAATCACCTGAAATCTTTTGAATAATATTAAATCCTTCTGATGATTCTTGCAAAATTCCTCGAATTGCCTTACAATCTTCTGAAATTTCCCAACTTTTCTTTTACAGATTGTCGGTGGTCTTTACCAAGATCACCTAACTATTGCAGTAGCTGAGGAATTGGAACGTGGTTTCGGAGGCTGGGTTCCTCCAGCAATAATTGCGTAAGCAAGCTAAACAAAATTGAAATCGTTTACGAAACGATGCCTATGCCTTGGATATCTTTCCGACGTCGGGCCTCGAAATCAGCCGTCGACAATTTATATTTTTTTTTACAAACATTTATACTATACATCACACAGTTTTCCTGTTATATAGTTATCATATATTTCATACAGCTATAAGTGTTTGGTGTGGTTTTGTATAATGCGAGCGATCTTTGTTGTTATTTAATACTTGAAGGCAAAAAAGACTTCAAAACATCACATTTAAATTAGTCTTTTTACATTCTCATTCTGATTTTTTATTGTGAAATCAATAATTTAATTTCATTAGACTTTTATCGTCTTTTTTGTTCATCAAACATTCCAATTTTCTTAAATTTGAAATGCATTGATCTTTCCTTCCAGCCAAAATTATGATATATTTATACATTACAATATGAATGTAGAATTTTCTATTTTGATACCGCATGAGAAATAAATTGGTATTAGATCGATTTTATAAATAATTTTCGTTCTACGCCTTATGTACTGTTGTTGGGACGATAAATATATATTTTATTTACCGAAACTCTGAATAGTTATTCTTCCAAATTGTACAATTACTTAACACCAAAGGCGTTGAACGAGTGCTGCGAAAGGGATTGTTATGGAAGATGGAAGAAGCACGAAAAAAACACAAATCAGGGTGGCGACTTGACCGGGAAACCGAAAATATACGAGAAATGACCGCTTCCTTTTTATGAAGCAAAAAGAGATCTTATCATTATTATTATTATAATCAGGATTATATTAATTATTATCTTCATTTTTTTCAACAACAAAAATGTATTTATCACGTTTTATTGGTTCTTCCTCATTTATCTGACTTGGGACAGGGAATTTCAGAAAGTAATTATAGTTTTTATTTTAGAGCAGGGAGTTTTAGTGAAGAAGTATAATTTCACTGAAAACAGGGAATTTCCAATATGGAGCGTGAACTTTTTAAACTAATTATAATTCGGATTTAGAAGAGAGGAATTTGAAAAAATCGTTCTTCCAATTCAAAATTCATCATAATTTTAAAGCTCCCTCTTCCTTATTCTAAATAAAGAAAGTACTTCAAGCAGTCTTTAGAGTAGAAGTAGTATTCCGAAGAAGAAATATTTCTGAATTATGATAGAAAGCTTGTTTACATTGTACATTGCAAATTCATCCTTTTTTAGTTGAAAAATCAACTACTTCTTTAAAATTCAAACTTGGTTGTTTTTATCGAATTTTCTTGTTCAAGTTGCATTGTTTCCATTCAAAATTCACGTCTGGTTGAAATTTTAACTACTTTGTTGAAAATCAATTCGAATTTTCTTTGGTGAAAATTCAAGTATTTAGTTGACCATTGATTTTTGAATGGGAAAATTAAACTATTTCTTTGAGAATTTATGAACTTCGTGAAAAATTTGACTTTTTTGTAGAAAATTAATCTTTATGGCCAAAAATTCTTCTTTTTGCCTCAAATTTATATTTATTTGATTTATTCATATTTATTTGGAGATTCATCATCATACCTGAAAATTCATCAGTTTCGTTAAAAATCAATTACTTCAACTGAAAATTCAACTGTTTCGTTTATGGAAAATTGATCTTTTCTAGTTCAAAATTAGACATTTCGATGAAAATTTGTCTTTTTGAATTGAAAGTTCAATTATATAGTCGAAACTTCACATATTTTGTTAAAAAATCTATTTTTTGTAGAAAATTAACTTTTTCTTCGAAAGTTAATATTCGTCTTCAATGAATCTTCTTTACGGTTAACAATTCAAGTTATTCAGTGGAACATTATTCATTTCGGAACATTCATCTAATTGATGTTCTTATGTTTGGTTTAAAATTAATTTTTCAAGCCAAAAATGTCACTATTCCATTTTCGTTTGAATTTTTTTATTTTTATGGTTCGAATTTCAACCATTCTGTTGAAAAATTATATTTTGTGGTTGAAAATTGTATTTTTTTGGTTGAAAATTAATTTGCAAACATTTACAATTTCATTTGCTTCATCATCATTTTGTGTATAAATGTAATAATTTGTTTGACAGTTTTTTTGTTTGCTGAAAAGTAGTTTATTTTGTCGAATGGTAGTTTTTTTTGTTATAATTAATTTTTTTATCTGAAAATTTAACTAATTACAATGGAAAATTCCATATTTTCAGTTAAAAATCTATTTGTTTAGTTCAACATCCATTTTTTTTCAATTTGAAATTTGAGTAATCAAATTTTCGTTTAATAATCTTTTTCAGTAAAAGTTAATTTATCTGTTTGAAAACTCAACTCCTTCAGTTAAAGAATCTTTCTTTAATAGAAAACACTTATGCTTGTTTCAAAATTGGTTTTCCAAACTAAAAATGTTACTGTTCCATTTTTGGTTGGAAATAATTTTATTTTTGGAGTTTGAAATTCAACTTTTTCATTGGAACATTGTATTTGATCTTAGAAAATGATTCTTCCTTTTTGGAAATTAATCTTATTGTTTGAATATTCACCTTCATGGTTGGAAATTGAAGTCCTCCAGTTAAATATTTATCTTTTTAGTTGTAAATACATCTTGTTTTGAAATTTACCTGTTCTGGTTTAAGATTCATAATTTAATTTGAAAATTCATCACATCGGTTGAAAAATGAACTATTTTGTTGGAAATATGTTGTTTTTTTTTTGTTATCGTAAATTGATATCTTCAATTGTGAGATTAACTGTTTCAATTTTTGTAACAAAATGATATTTCTTTGTTGAAAATTAGATTATTCTTTTCAAAATTTATTTATTTTGCAATGTTTGAACTGTTGTGTTAAAGGATGTTCAGAATGAACGTGTATGGAGGAGAGGAATGAGGAATTGGTATTGATAGGGGGTGATTTGAATGCATCGACTGGAGAGCTAGGTGGCGAAATATGGGATGAAGAAAGCGAGATGGTCAGGAAAGAGTCGAAGCACAGGAAGGTGCATCTGCAGAGTAAAACACTATTGGATCTATTACGGAAGAGAGTTCGATTAATTTGAGATGACAGTTCCAAGGGGGAGGGGGGGGGGGCAGAAGGATTAACAAGAAAACTGATGGTTAGAATAGAAGTAGGCAATGCGATGGGCTCTGAGCACTTTCCGGTAATAGCGGTTTCGAGAAGTGGTGGCCCCAAACGCGGTAGGAGGAGGAAGAAAGAAAAAAAATGAAAAGAAGGAGGTGCAAAATACCGAGTGATCGGAAAAGCGGAGACGAAATGAAGGAGAGTGTAAAGAATGATAAAAAGGGAATACATAGAAAGGTGATATGAACAGGAGAAAGAGAGATCACGAAAGAATGTTAAGTGTGAGAAGACGGAGGGAGAAGGTACATGAAAGAGGTTAAGCAATCGGTAGAAGAGGCAATGATGAAGAGGAGGTTGAGGTAAAGAAGAGGTGAACGAGGCAATTGCGAAGCTGAGAAGAAACAAGGCTACAGGTAAGGATAGTGAGGGAAAAGAATTTTGGAGAGGTGCAGGGTGGCATGAGGAATGGAAGATAGGGCTGGTGGTATCATTGGTCAAGAGTGGAGAGGGAAAAATTGGGAATGGATATAAAGGTATCAGACTTATGGGAAATATACTACATAACCAGACAGGGTTTCGGAAAGAGTTGGGGCCCATAGACAACATCTATGTACTATGTGCTCAATTTTTGAGTCAACAGTAACTTGGTTCAGAAAGAACAAAAACTAGTTTTACTGTCTGTGGATTTTGGAGCAGCATTTGACTGCGTGTACGGGAGAAAGCCATGGAAGTCCATAAGAGAAAGGAGTTGATGAGAGGATATAAGAGATATTTGTTGAGACTACGAAAAGGGTAAGGATAGGAGAAAGGAGAGGAGAGAAATTCTAAGCAGAAAGGGGACAGATGAAAGGGTGTCTATTGAGTCCTCTTCTGCTTAGTATCCCATTGGCGAACTTGGAAGAAAGGATGAAAAAGAAAAGGAAGAAGATAAGGTTGTGAATAAGGTTTTTAGATAAGAAAATATGTATATGTGTATGCATATGTAATGGTAATGTTAAAACTCTCAATTGCATGATTTCGCAGTGCAAAATTTATTCAATTTATAGAATATTTCATACAAGATTCACAACAATCTCATGTCTGAAGGTCAGCATAGCACTTGAGATTTTACGGAATAATTTAAAGTATTATAATTACCAATTCATGTATGGGTTATAAAAGAGAATAAAAGGACGGTAGTTATTCAAGAAAATTCCCAGGCCTGTAAAAGGGGCAATACTGTTGTACACATGAGATATTAAAAATGTAACAGGATTTGGAATTTTATTCACTACTGTTCATTTTGCAGCATCTTTTGGTCTTATAATCCTAAAGAAGTTTTGTGAGGCGGGTGTCTATTTATAGCTATTTCCGTATTGTCATATCACTTTTAGTGCAAAGTTTTGCAAAATCATGAAACATGTCATAATTATCCTTTTTTCAATACAATAAACTGTAAAAATGTTATTAAATAATGATACTATCACTTCACATTGGTATTGTCTTACATGAAATGTGTTTCTTCAGCCTCTAAAAAAGATCTCAGAATGAGTCAAGTGCGACCAATAATTGTAATCTTCGTTCTAATAGACTTAAGACTAATTAAGGAACTAAATCAACCACATTTGAAGCAGAAAACTCATTTCTCCAACCATTTCGACTTTGAAGGATCGAAAGTATCGGGTGTGTTAATTTTCTACTTTTCTCTCTCTCTCTTTTTTTTTTTTTTTTTTGTTGTATTTTAATCAATTCTCCTACGTAATTAAATTTGCCTCTTCAGGGAGTGGATCACCTTTTCCAGTTCGGATGACAATTTTTTCGACTTTTATTTCTAGAGAGCTATCTTCACTGTCCGGGTGACTTGGAACCATCTCGAATTCATTTGAATTTGTATCTGACTGGAAACTTGAACATTCGGCGTCTTCTACATCTTGTTCTTCAGGAGATTTCTTGTTTTTATACCCATTTGAAAATTCTTGTTTCCTTTCTTGTACCTCACTTTTTTGTCTTTGAGACTTTTCCTCGATATTTATTAATGATTCTTCTTCCTGGCTTTTTTGTGTGTTGTGAATTGTTTCCTGGTTGGATGATCTTCTTGTGTTTTTAGCTGCTTGACTCATTCCGTTCATATTCAGCATTTTTTTCTGTAATCAAAAGAATATGAAATAATTTTGGAAAATTAGATTAAATACGGGTAATGTCAAAAAATGTAGTAATGGAAATATTTCCTAACATGTTTCTACAGGGATTCTACTATAAAAAGCGTGAAAATTACTAAGATCCATGGGAAAATTTTTAACCTCTAGGAAATCCTAATTTAAAGGCGGAGATAATTTTGGAGTGACGGACGGCTCAAATTCAGGCCTTTGCATTCGGATTTCAAATACGAAATAGTATTTGCTTTGTTATTTTTTCCGTCTTTGGAAACCAATGAGTGAAAGATAAGAGAAATGGAAAAGTTGGATTTTTAGACCACTGTTTCTTTTAGCCATATTTTTATTAAGTTTTTCAATTTTCTCGGCCATATGGAAGCTCGACTGGAAGAAACATATTCATAGTTCTCAGAAAACGCAACTATTTTTTTATTCATGACGTCCATTCTTAACATCCTTCAACACAACAGATCAAACATTGCAAAATAAATCAATTTTGAAAAGAATATTCAAATTTGCAACAGAATAAATCATTTTCTTTCACGAAAATTGGATCAATTAAGCCTGCAATTGGAAAAATAAAATAAAGATAACAAAAAAAAGAACGGATTTCCAACCAAATAGTTCATTTTGTAACCAAGGAGATGAATTTTCAACTGAAATTATAAATATTTAACGAGAGCACTTCAATCTTTAACCATAAAAGTGAATATGGAAACAAGAAGATTAATTTTCAAATAGAAAGAATAGTTATCTAAGAGAAGATACAATGTTTCAACAAAATAGTCGAATTTAGAACTCAAGAAATAATTATTTTCAACCAAAAATGGAACAGTAACATTTTTAGTTTAAAAAACAATTTCAAACCAAGCTCAAGAGTATTATGCTGAAACAAAGAATCATCAACTGAAGGAGTTAAGTTTTAATGCCATAAATTATTTTTTACTGGATAAAAATGAATTGTCGAAGAAAATTTGAATACTCAAATTTTCAAATGAAAAAAATGGATGTTTAACTAAACAAATGAATTTTCAACTGAAACTATGGAATTTTCAATAGGAATAGGTTAAATTTTCAGTTGAAAAAAATTGTTTACGACAAAAAAAATAACTTCCAACAAACAAAAGTAACTATAGCTGTCGAACGAATTATTGCATTTTAACACAAAATGATGAAGAATCTAATGAAATTGTAAATATTTGACTGAAATAGTTGCATTATTAGCCAGAAAGACTAATTTTTAACTGAAATGATGAACATCTCACTAGAATAGTTCAATTTTTTCGAAAAATTAATTTTCAACCAAAAATAAAATGTTCAACAAACTGGTTGAAAATTTGGACTATAGAAATTTGAATTTCCAAACAAACATGGAACAGTGAATGTTTGACTAAAATGGAAAATGTTTGACTGTATAACTTGAATTGTTAACCGTGGAGGAGAATTTTTAAAGGAAAATATTAACTTCCGGCGAAAAAGATAATTTTCTACAAAAAAAATCGATATTTCAACAAAATATGTGAAGTTTCAATAAAATATTCTAATTTTCAACTCAAAAAGACAAATTTTCACCAAAGAGAAAATTTCCCACGAAGTTCATAAATTCTCAAAGGAATAGTTTCATTTCCAAATTCAAAAATCAATGTTCAACTAAATACTTGAATTTTCACCGAAAAAGATGAACTGATTTTTACTGAAGTAGTTACAATTTCAACCAGAGGTGAATTCCGAATTGAAATAATGCAACTTTAACTTGAAGGTTGAACTCTCCACAAACAAGTTTGAATGATTCCCTGTTCCAAGTGAAATAATATTTTTTTACTGAAACTTGCTGCCCTAAAGCAAAAACTATCATTATTTTCTGAAATTCCTTGTCCCAGTTCAGATAAATGGGGAAAAGCAAATAACACGTGATAAATACATTTTTTGAGAAAATTAAGATAATAATTCTTTCTGTATGTTCGGGCTACCTTCAATTCGATCATCAAATTTGAATGTACTAAATAAAATCTCACAGAGCAACAAATCTGCAAAACGTTTTTCTTCTAATGAAAAAAAAAAATTCTCCCCTTCATGAAGTATAGATGTATTTAAATCTTTTAAGAATAAGATTAAAGGAACGTTACACTCTTGCAATCGAATGATAATATCTTTTTGATTCATAAAAATAAAGCAATCATTTCTCGTATTTTTTTCGGTAGAATATTTAATAGTCTAGGTTGAGTGAAATAAATTCCCGGTTTTTTAATTGAATTCCCGATCATTTCCCGGTTTCATGATCAAATCGCGACCCTGAAAATGTGCAATAAAAAAAAAGATGTTCTATTTTATAATATTCCTTTTTAAAACGATGATCAAAGTTAAGGAAAGACGGGTTATTCTGTTTTCAAGACCACTATTTTAAAGGCTTTTCTTTAAGCCAGATTTCCTTCAGGGGTATATATGATCCGGGTTTTTTTTTTGTTATGAGTGGTTGAAAACTAGGAAGAAGTAGGAAATTTGGTTTCTGAGACCACTATCTTGGAAGCCTTTCAAATTAAAGATAATGTCATCTATAATTGTTATAAGAAATTCGAAAATAATATTTTCTGCACGCTCTAAGATTTGATTCTTCTCAATTAATTCTTACTTGATGCTACTTGACCTCCAAACCGACAGTTTAACTTAAAAATGCAAAAGTGTCTGACCTTGCAGTTATTCAGGTTTTTCTCGTTTTCAAGGTCAGGATCAATTTTTACAGGATCCGATTGATTCGTTTCGTTCCTGGCCATGTCTGAGAATTCGTTTTGCCTTTCATCCTCCGACCTTGATTGTTCCTGAGAATTTCTGGGGTTATTCGCTTCTTCAGCAAGGTCCTCGTCCCTTTTCTTGGCAGCCAGCTCGGCTTCCTTCATTGCTGAATGAATAACAGGTTCGGCCCAGAGTCCAGGATTGAATGCTGGACCACTTCCACCTAATTCTGCTGGTAAAATATCCGTTGGTAAATGCTGGTGCAGGGTACTCAAATTATTCCCATGTAGATAAATCTGAAAATAAAACATTAACATGAGATCCATAAATATAAGGTCCAAAACCATGAGACCTGCCTTTATTATCTCTAGATTTTAAAGAAATTAAATGAAATCTAAAATTATATTGATGATGTTGAATTTGCGTTCTCTAATTCTCATTTTCAGGAAATAAAGTTATCAAATTGATTGTTCATCGTTAAATAGGAATTTAAATATTTTTTGTCTCCAATTCAAAATTGCATGAATTTCACATTGTTTTTTTTTTTTTTGCTGTAAAGAACTAGAAGAGATCGCAAGTATAATCAAGAATTTTATATATTAGTTTTGTTCTTGGCCAAGGATGACAAATATTGAAATGGAATTATATGTATGAAATCAAAAAAAGTAAGTTAACCTTAAACTTGAACTTAAATTAACTTCAATTTAAAGTTTGCAATTACTCAAATTACTTACATTATTTCCTTACAATTTTGCAAATATTTGATCATCCTAGATGGAAAAAGACCAACTTTTCTGGTGCAAAAATAGTGAACTCCTGAATAACTTCATGTATGGTATTTCAGAAATTTTGATTTCAAACTTCATTTTCCAAATTCAATGATTTCGGAATCCACACAATATTCTTGCTAATGTATTCTAACCTCTCGAAAATTCTTTTGGATTCCCTTGAATGTTTATAAACTCACTTGAAATTTAATTAATTCAATTATTTTATCTGTTTCAATTCATCGGAAATCGTTATATGAATCTTATTGATTTTTTATTTTATCATAATACAAAAACTTTTTCAATGCACCAAACTCCGTTGAAGTCGCCCCGAATTTCGTTTACTTCCATTTTATTTCATTCAATACAAATTTTTAATTTTAGTCTTTCGAACTAAGTAATAAATTTGAGTTATAAAATCTAAAATTTGAAATCATTTATATCTTTATACCCTGTCGAATGATTTTCAAATGGAAACGATAGTTTCGAACTAAGTCAAGGAACACACTTTCGAAGGATTTTCTGGGTAATTTTGACAGGATACCTTAGAAAAGTTTTCTCAGATATGTATTTTACGGAATGCTCTAGTAATAAAAATGTTTAATGCAAACTTTTATTTTTCCCTGCTGAAAATACCTATATAGGTCCCTATACAGATTTTTATGCAGGATCCTAATGTATATGTTCGAAATTTTCAGAAAACTGAAAAATGCTACGCAGTATCAAGTTATTCCTTTATTAATGTTAATAACCTTGGGATAATGTTATTGATTATTTATAATAAATAATGTGAGGATCACATAGGAACCTACATAGAATCCTATAGGAACACATAGGAACACATAGGAACCTGTAGAACCTATACCCGGATAACACCGAACGTCTTGCAGACGTTTTATGGCAAACGTTAAAACGTTTGTAAATTTTGATGAAAAAAACGTTTTCAAAACGTCGGATACACTTCCGCACATTTTTGATAACTTGACTGAAAAACACTTTTTATAAACGTTTGGTAAAAGTTAGACCAAGCAAAAATTCAGTAGATTAAATTTCCAAACGTCTCTAGAATGTTTGCAAGACATTATTCAAACGTGTACAAAGCATTCATCCAAAGTTTGAAAAACGTTTGTCAAACGCTCGCGAAACGTTTTAAGAAGGTTTGAAGAACGATTGATCGGAAAATAAAAATTTGTTCTAGTAGTTCATATACTTTTGATGGTGTTAAGACTATGATAACTTTTCCGTGTCTTTTTTTATAAACATATGTTTGAAAGTCGTATACATGGGGACGGCGACTAACACTTGCGGCCGCTAAGATCGCTAGGGAGCGTGGAGACATAATTATATAACAGACGGGTGTCGTCTGCTGTACACATATATAGCAGTGTTGACATTTATTTTGAATCAAGTTTAAAGCATTAACTTCAAAATGCCAGGTATGTGTGTGTGGCATTTGGGTGTAAGAATGAAGGCGGACATCGGTTTCCGAATGATGAAAATCTGAGGAAAAGATGGATATTAATAGCCATTAAACGGGAAAGTTTCTTTCCGAATTCAGCGTCGCGGTTGTGCTAGACACACCCTACCACGAAGAATTATTACGCCAAAGGTTTTCATTCAAGTAAGTTTTGTTGATCTAATAAGAGAAGGGACAATTTTGTTCATTATTTTCACTCAAGATGTTTTTTGTGCCTTCTTTGCTACAAGTATAAAATCGTAACAAGAATCCCTAACCTCTAAACCACCATCTGTAAAATTGCTATTGGGAATTCAAACTTGCGATGCGAGACCTGATGGCCATCGAGCGAACCAACCAACATGGCTGCCTATGGGGAACACGTAGCATTGCTTACATGCGTGTTGCACTCAAATAACGCGATATTTATTA
>WSXT02044375.1:0-13205 GCA_011762715.2 Neuroterus valhalla | reverse complement strand
AAATCAATGCTCAACCAATATAATCTATTTTTCCCAGAAAAATATGAAATCTTAACAAAAGATTAAAATTACAACTAAAAAGATCATTCTCCAACTATACGATACGTGAGTTACTTGAATTTCTGATTGAGAGCATTCATTTTCAACCCAAAAAAAGAACAAATTTCCTGAGAAATATTATCATGCCAAACCACAATTATAATAGGAAAATATCGATTCGAATAATAAATATTGAAGAAAAAATTATTTTCCTACCAAAAAAGATTATGATTTCAAAGCAAAAATAAAGCAATTTGATCCAAAATGGCGAATCCTCAACAAAGTAGTTGAATGATCAACTACAACAGATTATTTTTCAAATAATATGGATGACATTTGAACAAAATGATTTCATTTTAAACCGAAAAATTAAATTTTCAACTGCAAAAGTGGAATTTTCTACCAAGATGATTAGTTTCCTTCTGGGGAAGATTAATTTTGAACCAGATAGTTGCATTCTTGAATAAAAAGAAATGAAATTCCTACCAAAAGCAGAGAAAGACGAATTTTGCTATAAAATAGTTGTATTTGTACTTGAAAATACGGATATTCAACCAAGATCATTTTTTTCCAAAGAATATGATTTTTCAACAAAAGACCAATTTCAACTGGAAAGGTCACTTTCCAACCTGCACAAAATTACTATTTGGATTTTGAGTTAAAAACACCAATTTCTACCTTCAAAAAAAAAAAAAATTTCTGAAAAATAGTTATATTTTCCACCAGGTTTGAATTAGTTCCATATCGACTTGAATGATAAATCTTCGACAGAAAGGATGATTCTTCTACCAAAGAAGATTTTTATTTTGAATCTAAAATAATTGAATCAATTTTGAAAAAAAAAAATTCGAGAAAAGTTGTTTGATGATTACAGTCAAAATGAGTGATTTTTTCCAGTATGATATCAATTTTCAACGCCAGGTTTTCAGTTAAGGACAAAAAGTCCGCAAAAGTCTGCAAGAGTGCCGTTTTTCAGAATATAAAAGTGAATTTTCCGAAATCAGGTGCAACTATTACTTAAAGTAAGGGGCCAGCAATAAAGCAACCAATTCCAATGTAAGTTGAATCCTCGAAAATCCCACTTAATGCCGTAGAAGGGGCAGGTAGAAAACTGCAAACACGGCTCTTCCACTTCCCGTGTTCGGCTACGTAGTCCTTATCCTAGAAAAAATGCGTCGGGTCGAAACTTGCGACGGTGTCGTATGACCTAAGGCGAACATAAAAAATTATGACATTTTCCAATTCCTGTGATTAAAAAAATTTTAGACCCTCATTTGACTAGAAATGCCGTCACCGTTCCTACCTAATTTAAAGAAGGAAATCTTTAGAGTTGAAAATAATTTTTAGATTGAAAGATGAATGACTTTGATTCAATTATGTGAATTCTAGGACTTCTCATTGAGAAGCCTTCGAAAATAAAATGGTGAAGATGAGTTTTTAAAATTCGTTTAGTGCACAAAATAAGATTCAATTTCTCAAAGTATGAAATCATTTTTAACAAAAAAGAGAAGCTACATCAAACTTTGATAATTAGGTATCTTATGTTGTGAAAAATATATGATCTATATGAAATAAGGATATTCCTGCAAATTGTGATCCCTATATTATTTGTGCAAACACATATTTAGTGATGATATTCAAGATTTAGGACTAAAATTAATATTAATGCTAATGATTGAGTGAAGTAAAAATTTATTTTTCCAATATGCATGTAATTTTATTCCAAATCGGAAATAATATTTTCAAACTATAAATACTTGAACTAAGAATAAGTGATTAGAGTCAAAGGAGAAAAATTAACGGTAGAAAGAGTAAGGAGAATAGGAAGGATTGAGGAAGGGATGAAAGACATGGGGGAAAAGAGATTGCTAAAAAGAAAAACAGAGAGAATCGAAGAAGATGTGACGCGGCAGGAGAGGAAAATGGGTGATAGAGCAAAGTGTATGGAGAGAAAGAAGGAAAGGTAGCAGTGTTATAATAGGGAGGGATTGAATATGAGTGAACGGAGAGTTAAGGATTTGGGACGAAGAAGAAGGAGAAATAAAAGCCTATCAAACAAGGCAAGAGATAGAGAAACAAAAAGTACAGCGGAATGAAAGTGGGAAGAACGCGGGATGTTGTACAGAGGACAAAAAAGACTGAAAACGAGGACAAGAGGAGGGGAAGAGGGTGATAAGAAAGTTAGCGTAGCGTTCTGGAATGTGTCAGGATTAAAAAACAAAGATAAAGGTTTCTGGTAAGATTTGGAAAAGTGGGACTTTATAATGTTGAGTGAGACATGAGTGTAATAAATAGACTGGAAGGGAATAGAAAGGAAGGTACCAAGAAGATATGTTTGGAAAATGCAAGAAGCAAGAAAGGAAGGCAAGAAAGGGAGAGGGATGGGTGGTGTGGTATCAGAGGTAAGATAGAATCTCGTGTCAGATCAGGGAGCGGAGGAAGAAGGCGAAACAAAGGATGGAGTTATGATGAGAAGAATTAAAGTAGGGGGAAAAAGAGTAGCAGTAGTATGCGTTTACGAGAGAAGAGGGGGATGAAAAGTTTCAAGTAGAGGGGCTGGTATTGATCGGGGGTGACATGATTGCGTGGACTGGAAATCAGGGAGGAGAGGTATGGGATAAAGAGGAGGATGTGTTCATGAAGATATCGAAACATAAGGAAATAGATCGCGAGGGTAGGATTTTTTTGAACTTGATAGAAGTAGGATGGTTTATTCGCAATCGGAATGCAGAGGGGGACGAGGATGGTAAAATAACAATCGCAGAGGAAGGAAAAACAGTAATAGACTACGTTCTAGCAGAAGAAAGGGTAAGGAAGCTTATGGCAGGAATGGAAGTGGGTAATCAGATAGGCTCAGAGCACTTCCCAGTAATACCGAACTTCAAAGTTTATAAACATTCTAGAGGTAGGAAGGGAGGAGGAAAGGAAGAAAAGGTAAACATGGGGCTCTGAGGATAAGAATAGTTCAAAGAATTCGCACAAAAAATTAAGAATGAGAATCTAAAAGGTAAAGAAGAGGAAAGGGTAGACGAGATAATAGAAAGAATGAAGGGGGTAATAGATAAGGTGGAAAAGCTACACGGCAAAGTCCGTGAACATGAGACTAGTGTCTCACACAAATATTCTCATGTTCGATGGGAAACAGGACGGAGAAAATCGCAAACAAAAACTTCGTTACTTTTTGTTCAAGAAAGTACAAACCGAGCGTAAAGTGTGAAAAGAAATGCTGAGAAGACTTCTACATGTAAGCTTGTTCCTTGCTGGCAAAGGTCTTCGGAACTTCTTTCGGCTTTCCTCTTCGTAACTTCTTCGGAATCCTTGGAACTTCTAGCAAAATATTCCCCGCTCCCTAATGAGCACCTACGAAAAGTCCGTCACTCTCAAGAAGCTGGAAAGAGATAACAGGTGCATTACTTATCGACAGATATTCAAAATGAATTTATGGTTGTCTATGCAAACAAAAGAATAAATTCTATTTAACAAGAACGTGAAGAAGCAAAGTATTTTTAATGATTGTAGATGCAACTCCAGATTACGCTCACGTTAAACAAAAACTGCATTTTCAATGCGATGTGTCAATTTCACCAATGAAGGTGAAGGAACCTACCAAGTTGAAGAGCGTATACTGGCCCTTGTTCATTGTACTATGACACTCGGTGTCATAGCAAAATTCTACACAATATATGGTTCCAACTCACAAGGATGGGAAATACCAAAAGACAAAATAGACGGCTCTTTGCATTCAACTTCTCGAATTCGCTGGTCGGGTAGGATTGATTCCGTAAAACCGCTTGCTGCTCATCTTCCAGGAGTGGCAGAAGGTGAAGTTGTCATTATTGAATCCGTCAACAGAATGTCGTGGCAATGTCAACGGACTCAGAAAGTATGCATGGAGATTCAACTGTTTACTTACGCAACGATTCAGTCACATTTAAAAATTTGAACAGCTTATTTGTAGAGATACAAGCTTTGCGTGATGAAGGGCGGGAGAACATTTGAAACAAAGCTATCACTGTGGCAAGAAACAACGGATAGCCTTATCTCTTCAAGAGAAAATCCAAAGAGGTGGCAAGCGGAAGGGGACGACAGACGAGATATACCACGAAGACTTTTAAGATGACAGAGTAGAAAATGCTGCATCAGATGTAAAAATCAAACAAGGAGTTTACTGTGCTATCCTAGGCATTTTATCGGAAGAAGAAATTAAAAAACATGCAACTAATCATCTGTTGAACAGATACTCCACAAATGATCTTGTGGATGGAGTAAGGATGTCAAGATGATTGATTGAACTCAATATTTCAGTCGGAGTTTTCGATAAATGAAGATCTTGTATCAGATTACTTGATTGTCTCTGATGAAATAATACTGACAAGTTCATGCTTCGCTTTATTCTAGGGATTTGATGAGAAATGGTTCCTTTAACTTTGCGTTCCATACCGTTTTCCTTTGTATGAAACTGTGTAGAATAAGTGAATATTGAATGAAACATCTTGAAAAAAATGTTCTTACTCTTGTATCTACTCAACCTAAATTCCGAACCGTAAGCGCTGTATTCTACAAAGCTTAAGATGAGGTTTGGGGTATGTGGGTTTGGGGTGTGTAGTTTCGTGGTTGTTGGGCTTGTGATTTTGAGGTTTGAGGATTAAGAGCTTTTAGGTTGAGGATTTGCGGATCGGGGGGTTGTAGGCTTGAGGTTTCTGCTGACACTTCATGGGGTTATGGTTGGTAGATTTATCGATAACTAACAAATTTTTGAATGCGATATCTTGGTGAAAAAAAGGGTCTGATCAAACTCGTTATTTGGAAGGTTACGATTTATACTTTGACATCCTGGTAATCGTTATTGGGAAAAAAAATTTCGCAATTCCCCATAACCTTCAATATAGGCTAAGATTCTGCTCTGTTATCTGAGGATACTTCTGGAACCAGAGCCATTTGAGCAATTTGGACCTGAGATTCGAATTCAGTCAACTAAAAACTTCCGGAAATATATACTCTGGTTTCTAAGTTAAAATCTTGTCGGCCTGTGTAAAGGAGGGTTGCCACAATATTGAGCGGAGTCTTTGTAGTGAAAACTGACAAAGTTATGCATTTGTTAAATTAAATTGTTCAAATAATTGACAGTTGTTACGCATACTGATATCACTATCTCTACCCCGGATGCTACCATATGAAAGGATGCCTCGCTTGCCTAGCAAGCAGTTCTATCTCCTGACTTGTAACCTACGCATCTGTAAGAAATTTATCAAATAAACTTGACAATCAGAGAGATTCTGATTGTCGCTTTTTATTAAAAACTATACTTTGTAAATTACGGCGTAACACGGTGTTTCTCTAAAAAAAATTGTCTCTTCAATTTTTTTTCTTATATAAAAGTTTTGAAGAATCTTTTTCAAAAATCGGGTTTCACCAATCTATGTAGAATTTTATTGGCTTTGATACAAATAAACAAAAATAAATATGGGAACGAAATTGTGGCCTGTATACGGATTTGTCCAGAGACATTTTTTTGACTCACTGTGCGTCGTGTAGACGCTTCCCCCACGCGGAACTTGTCTGAACTTTTTTGAACCGGCATAATCGCTGCTCAGACATTCCTAGATAACGGAGTTTACGATCTTGCATGAAAATTGCCTCCAATTTAGACACATGTCATCCGATTTTTTCGTCTTTGTCTTCCAGTGAACCTTGAATGTGGTATGTTTCTCAGTGTCTGGTACATCTTTATCATCATCGTTGATAAATTTGAACAGATCATGAAACTCTAACCAGGAATAGGTGATTTTTGGAAAACAATGTTAACTCATAAAAAAAGTCAGGAAGCTGACGTGTAGACAAGAAATGTAGGTCACATTATAATACAGCACAAAAATTTACTTCGGAAATTACACACCCCTTTTTATGGTTACATAGGTTGTAATATTATTTTCATCGAGAGATGGGAAGATTCCAGCTGCAGAAACGAAAAACCTTGAAATTAGGAATTGTGTACCTTTCTCCAATATCGCGCGCTGTCTGAAGACACAAAATCAATTCAAATTCAAGGAAGGTCCCAAAGTTTATTAGATGGAAAACCTCTCAACTCCCCACCTAATCAGCGCGCTCGGCAAGCTTTTGCAGTCTCACCTGCAAAAATTCCTTGTCCACGTTGTCAGGAAGAGCACGCAATATACAATCGTGAACCCTTTAAAAAACTTAATCCACATGATCGCTTTGAAACCATAAATAATACCGCTTTCTGCATTAACTATTTTTTCTCGAATCATCCTGTTCTTGACTGTATTGGCAGTCCTTTTCGCAATCTCGAACCTTTCGTAATGAGTCAAATTACGAAAAACATGCCATGCATCGCAATTAATCTGTCTAGTTTCGAAACCTCAAAGGACATAATTCTCTATGATAATTTCTTCCATAAGCCTTCGGAAATCGATGCTACTATTCGAGTTAAATAATTCCAAAAATTGCTATGCTTTGGTCAGATCTCGTTAAAGAACCGTCCTGATTGAGTGTTGTAAAAAATGCATTTCGATCGGATGGTAGCAGGAGAGATAGATAGCTTTTCCTAAAAAAACCATTTTCAATGTGACGATGTGTGAAAGGCAATAGGAGGGGCGGTGGATCTGACATGCAATGGCGTTCATTTTCCGCTTCTGAATCCGACCCCCTCTCCGTGTCGACCCTATCTTTTTTTAATTTATCGGACCTTGACTCTGTACTTTAGTCACCTTACCCTTTTAACCGCCTCCGCCGACACCAGATGTTGTCACTTCACCGCAACAACTAGACCGCGCAAAAGTTTTTAGAAAACAAAATCTACCTTCCTTTTAAGTTACTTTCCCGTTCCCATCTAGCGATTCACAATCCTCAGCTCCCTTTCCTATGCCACCTATTCATTCCTTTATCTTCTCTTCGTCTTTTTCACCTCATTAGTCATTATACTACTCCCTCTTCCTCACTTTGTATCCTTTTTTACTCTGAAAGACACTTTTCTTCTGAGCGATGCACATATATCCAACCTGGGTGATGTTAAATAAAAATCAATCACCTCAGAACGAACATGATTGAAGAAGGAGTATTCGATTCCAAAAAAAATCGATAAATTTTGGGTTTTCATTATAAATAATGTGAAGACTAATGAATTTATTGGAGAAAATCAGGAGGTACACATAGAGGCTCCAAATCATCCTTTTCAAACTGGATCTGAACTTGAGCCAAAAACTAGCCTTATTGCCCCTCCTTCTTCTTCAAAAAAAATTCTTTTTACTCCGCACATGTTACATTTCATCAATACATCCAAAAAAAAGTTGATACACTTTTACAGTCCAAAAGATTGTCGTTCAGATCATTTTAGGCTAGCTCGACCAACTCTTATTTTTATATCAATCCTCAGCATCTGCTTCGATATATATCTAACGTTTGTAATATAGATTCAAAGATTGATTGTCGCTATTAAACCGTTGGATTTTTTTTCAGGTGTAGGAACAAAAATTGAACCTACTCTTTGCCGTGCAGATCGTTTGGTTGGTCAAATTTTGGGAGCTGTCGGAGCATTACCCAAGATTTTTATAGAATTGGAAATATCCTACTATCTTTTGAAACGATTGTTAGGTGTGAGAACCGAAGGAGACAAAAAAGGAGCTAAGGTAAAAATAGCTTAAAAAAGAATATATCTCCAAAGCTTATTCTTACATTAATCGACACATCGTTTGAGGAACTGTTTCAAAATAGGGCATTAACAACTGCCAGTGTTCTGTACTTTCTATTTCTCAATCGATTCTTCCAATTACTCACATTTTGAAATGAATCGTTGGGTCCGCTTATCATGAAACGGAGACATAACAACTTCAAAACCGAGAATAGTAAGAACAGAATATTTTCTTCTATATGTGTTTATTCGGTTTCATCTCAAAGTTTTTTAGAATTCCGAATCCGAAGGAATTTCATGCTAACCGCGTTCCGTGCACCTCTGTCAATTTTTCGGTACGTCCAGGTATCTATTATTCAGTGCAGCGGGAGCAAGCAAAAAATTATATATTGAAATTCCAATATTTTTTGTCACATTTTAACTTCAAGTAACAATTTCTACTAGGCTGGCCTAAAAGAGAGAAAATTGTTGATTTTGTAAAAAGTTTCGTGAACTCAAAAATGCATGATAAAGTATAAGCAGTACTTTCATGATAACACGAAAACTTTTCAGTGTATATTTTTATTTCAATTGCTTTTTTATTGGTTTGACCATTTTTTCCCATTTAACCTTGCAACGAAAAAAAGCTGGAAATTCGTACTTTCTTCCTATATCCTTAACGAGTTTCAGAAGTTTAGCCTTAATCTCACTTTTCCCAAATTACTCCTTATCGTACAAGCCATTGTCTTTTCTAGAGAAAGCTTTGTAACGATGAAAAAGTCAAACTTGATTTTGTGACACATCATGACTTAATTTGACCTCAGAATTCGAAAATTATGTTTTCAAAAATTTCTGTGGAATTTGGAGGGATTGCAGTGCTAAATAATCCAGTTTCCAAAAGTTTGTAGTCGGATTGAAGAAGAATACTGTTTCTTTCTTGACCTTATATTTTTCTGAAAAATTCGTTCTAGATGTACATTTATTTGCAATATTGATTACACTTGAGGAAAAAATATTATGCGTAGATTTTAATGAGATGAATCTTATTTCCACCGGAAAAGTTTTGAATTTATCTATTAAATATCGTAAGCATAACGAAAAATGAATTCCAAAAATTCGAAATTTGAAAATATTTCATCGTAGTATTGGCATTCATACCAGGCACAGCTAAACGAAATTTTTCTAACATGGGCTAGTATTCATTCATATTCCATAGAATTTTTATAGCTACATATCTCTGTCAAAAAATTCATTTCGAACATTTCTGAATTTTTTGTTCATGATGAAATTTTTTCGTTACAATGGAAATATAACAACACAAGATGTAACGAATTTGTTTATTTTGACATTATGAATCGATTAAAGCATTTAGAAGCACTATGACCAAAGAAAGTTATATCATATACAAATTTGTAATTCTTGCTTATGTTTGTATGGAGAAAACTTCTCCAGTCTGAGGAATATATCAATATTGTAAGCATTGAATTAATTCCTTATAATGTGCCAAATCGAATGTTGTACATAACAGGCCTCCATTACGACTTGAAGTTACAAATATGTAGATTTTTAAATTTGTTCAACGTTCAAAAGATGGAAGAATCTAAATTTTTTTATTATGCTGATAGCTCTGTAGCGCTCCGATTGTCTACGAATAAAGGCTACGCACCAGCGGTTCAAAATCCGATGTCAGTTAACAATTTACGAAGACACACTGCTTCTTTAATGGCTAAGGCTGCAGCAACATAATCCGCCTTAGTTGAACTTGGAGTAACTAATTTCTGTCCCTGGGTTGACACTATACATGCTGCCAAAACCCGTTGTTCCTTTCAAATATCTGAATAGTTATTTCACACCCTGTCAGTGGCTCTTACTCCACTCGCTAAGGAAGCGACTGACAACATCGCGTACTTACGAAAAACTTCTCCGCTGCTGGTCCAGATTGTATTAAGAACTTTTGGTGAAAGGAGTTCTTTTCTACACATTAACATCTAGCCCACATCTTTACGTCATATTTGAAGTCGGAGATCCCTATTCCACAGTCGCTGGTGTTAGGACAAACTGTAGTCCTACCGAAGAACGGCGACTTGTCCAACCGAAAGAACTATAGGCCAATAGCTTGTCTGAACACGCTATATAAGATCTTCACAAATGACAGGATTGTTGGGATAATTGGACCTGTATGGAGTCAGATTCACGAACAACGAGGATCGAAAAGAGGCTGTCGGGAAAAGCTGCTGATCGACAGGAGTGTCCGCATTCCAAGTGAAGGAAACCCAAAGATTATCGTTATTGGTCAGAAACACTCGAGTTGGTTCCCGGGTCTCGTAATCTCCTCATGAGCTCTAGCAGGGGGTCCCAGTTCGCGTCTCATCCCCTTTTCTTCCCACAGTCTTGGTTGCAGAAAGCAAGGAGTACCTATCACTGTCGCCTTTTGACTTCTATCGCAACCTACGTCTTTAATAACCGAATGAGATCCAAATTTGGGCACTACATACTAAAATTATCTTTTTTCTTTTAAATTCGTATTATTCAGTTCGACTGTCTTGATTGAACGTTGAACTCTATTGTTAGACCCGTTTTTTCCAAATAAAAATCAGGTATTTTACTTTTGGTGTAGAATGATTTCTTCAAGTTTAAATATCAACTTTTTGTTTCCAAATTCATGTACTTTGTTGAAAATTTGTTTTATTTTTAAGAAAATTTTGCTTTTGTGCTGAAACTTCATTTTTTTATTCTTTTTTTTTTTTTGCTTTCAATTCCTCTAATGGGAAATTCAACTACTCCTCTTCTGGTTTGATATTTAGTCTTCTGAGTAGGAATTCATGGATCTTGAAACAAAAAATGTGATCAATTCAAAAATTTTCTCTCCGGTTTAAAATGGAACTTTTTTTCTGATAATTTGTGTGTAATAATGTATACCTGTAAATAATCGATTTTCTTTCCTCCATTTAGCAATATTTGTTCTCATTCAATCAGAATTGAAAGCATAGTTAAATCTAGAGTATAAAAATACATTTTCAAGAAAAGAAAGAATTTTCAACAAAATAGTTTGGTTTTCAGGAAAAAAGAAAAGAATTTTCGACTAAAATTATGAATCGTTAATTTGCAAACCAAAGCGAGCAATTTGTAACGGTGCCCCTTGAAGATCAGAGAAGTATGTTTTGGGGTCAGAAGAAGAAAAAAGGGACAGAGGAGCCTTAGGTCGCACCGGTATCCAACTCGAGTGTTACCGACGGTCATTTTTGACCGTGGGAACGACTCGTGTGCATCGAGATACCTTAATACTACTCTTCTACTTTTAGGGACCAATAGAAAATGAATGTATTCCTATCACCAAGTGGTCATTTCCTGAATTTGCACTTGCTTAGTCAAAAATTCAGTCCTTGTGCCCTACAAAAATAAGGCCTGTTGATTGGCAAAATTGATACCTGAAAAGAAACAGCGCAGTTTTGTGGTGTTGGCGAATACAAACCAAGTCTATATGTTTCAGTCAGGCGCCGAGGACTCCTGGTATTTTAAAACAATGGTTGAAGGTGGAGAAAACAGGTTTCTAGTTATTGCAGGGAACCTATTTACCGGTCAAGAAAAAGTTCCAATTCGAAAATATAGTTCTCAAAAAGGCCCACAAAATAGCTGGTCTTAAATTCGAATCGGTTTATTCGTTTCCCTACAAAATAATTTAAACCGCTGAAAATTGCCATTTTTGGATATGCAGTATTTTTTGCAATAGTTTTTGAAAATATTTCAACCTCTCAGAAAATATGTCTCTTGTCGCCTTTAACACGTGTAGAAAATTTCAGCGTAAAAATTTGTATTAACTTTTTCAAAAAGGCATTTGTTACTGAAAAACTGCCTCTTTTTCAACGGAAAAGGGCTGTCGGGATATCATCTTAGTCTGGGCAAATTTACTCTAGAATAGTAATACTATCATTTGCGCTTAGCGGCAAAGCGACCTTTTATAATTGAACTGTCCAAAAGGGGCAACAAAATTATGGTACGTTTATTATTCATTTTAGAAAATCGTTTTACAAGCCATTTGACTTACAACATCTTTCTACAAAGTTCTCAATAGAAGATTTTTATTCAAGTGAAGGGGGGGGGGGGGGAGATGATTTTTCTTTCAAAAAATTACTGCTCAGGCAATTTTTAACATACAAATTTCAAATTTGGCCCAATTACGTATTATAAGTAGCACTTATTTCAATTGTATGGTAGATAATCGTGACTGATTACAGGCTTCGAAACGGTGCAGTCTGCGGCGACAGAGTAGGGGAACCTACTGACGTTGCCCGGCGCTTGCGATAGAAATTGAATTCACACGTTCAAACTCAAAAATATTACGATATCTCAGCAACTTATGGACGTGAGAAGGTGTTTTTTCTAAATTTGTGCTAGCTTTTTGCGCTCGGTTATGAATTTACCTCGCGCTACGCGCTCGGCCTTTGTACCTTCCTACAGTTTTATATAGAGCTTGTGGAACTCGAAAGCCATTTAATTTGATGAGTGTGAATTCTCTTTTGTTAAAGCTTCTCCGGCTTTAACGAATACATTCTCATCGCGTGTCTCGTGCTGCGCACTCGTCAAAGTTTGTCCAAAACGGTTGTCCAAAAGTTCATTTTTCAATATTTATTATGTGCTTTTTTATAAATGAAGCAAAAACTACTTGTTCTATCAAAAAGTTTACTTCATTAAATTTGTAGATCTTTTTTTGGTGCACAATTTTTGTTCAGTTACATTTCCTCATACCTTACATAATTAGAACAAAAAATGAATCTTTCTGTTCCTCATTATTTTTTGTTACACCAAAATTTGAATTTTCGATTTTTTTAGAAAACTCGAATAGTCGTGAAGATCATCCTGGAGGGCTCCCAAAAAGGAACATTTTCTTTCCAAACTTTTTTTCATATCTTGCGTTGTGTGGCTGAAAATTCTCATTTTTGTTTACGTTTTTGAATTTTGAAAATGCCACAACTCTGACAATTTTGTTTTTGTCAAAAAAAAACATTAGGATAAATTGTATTACTTTTTACCCACTACAAGAAACCGTACTTGAAATTTTTGAGCCTTGAAAACAAAATTCCGAAGAATTTTTTAAAATTAATGCTCTCATCTTTTATTTTTCATCCAAAATAGCTGGTTAACGAACTCGACTTGTCTTTTAGTCCCTGAAAAGGGGTGCCAAAGCACGATCGAATATGATCTTTCTTTCGAAAGTTATCGAGTTCACAGATTATTTTTCATAATTTTTTTTGCGATGAAAATGGGAATTTTTGATTTTCTGAGAAAATTCAAAAAGTCGTATTCACCTTCTTTTAGGGCTCCCAAAAAGAAACATTTTTTCACTCTGACTTTCTTTTCAACATGGCGTTATTTTGCTAAAAATTCTCATTTTCTTTTATATTTTTCAATTTTGAAAATACCATACCTCTGGCAATTTTGTTTTTATATAAAAATTCATAGAAATAAATTGTTTCATCTTTCACCTACTACAAGAAATCGTACTTACAATTTTTGAGTCTTGGAAAAAAAGTCCAAAAAA
>WSXT02044364.1:2880-13206 GCA_011762715.2 Neuroterus valhalla | reverse complement strand
AAAATATTCCAGTTTTAATGCAATATTCACAACATATGCACGCAAATATAAGTGTTCATTGATATATTTTTTTGCTTACGTAGATACATAAACTGGGATCATCTGACCTAGAGATATCTGTTTGGGATCAAATTTTGCGTAAAATTGAAAAAAAACCTCTCACTACTTATTCCTCCGAGCTTTGAGCGTGAGAATGAAGACATTCTTTCGCAAATTAAAAAAAAAGTCTACGAAAACCTTGCGTATTTGTATTAGTATCCATCGACGTAATTGACAATTAATTCTATATTTATTAACAAAATTTAATGAATTAAGGATGAAAATATATATCAGAATGGGGGAAAATGAATTGCAATAGGATTTTTCGATACATTCTACTTTAAGACTTTGGGAACAATGTTGATGTTGTTTTCCATCGACGTAACTTCCATTGACTCAAACTTAATTTAAACTCGTCAGGGGCAGCCTAGCATTCAACTGTGCCTCTCCGAAAAACTTTTGTAGAAAACTTATGAGAACGGATTTTTTTGGAAAAATTATTTTGTTTTGATCAAAAAACCACCGAAATAAAGAAACAATATGACTTCCATAATAAAAACAGGAAAAATATTCTTCTCATTCGGAAAATGTTTGATTTCTTACAATCCTGAAGTTCGTTTGGCAGATTAACAGAGGTTATGTTTATATAATCTAGCTTTGTCTAACTCTAAGCTCCATTAACGATTGTTTACCAACTTGAATTCAGTAAAAACATAAGCGTTTATTATTAAAACTGTTTTGTGATAATCTTAGTTATAAATCTAATTGAAAGTGTAAACTTAGATGTTTTCGTGCAAATTGTGTTTTGTGAAAATTGTGTTTCGTAAAAACTTTGTTTCATGGAAATGGTGTTCATTTATCAATTTCATCAAATGTAAAAATATGTATCATTATGTTTTTCATGAAAATGGTATTCATTCAGAAATTCAAACGTTTTTACTATGTGTCATTATGTTTTCAGTAGGGAAATGCATAGCGAAATGGACATGGATGAAAGAATAAAATCAGATCTACCAGCAGAATTTTCAAATTGGATCAAATATAAATTAAAATTTTTTAAATAAATTAAATATAGATTATCAGGTAGAAGTGACATATTATATCCAAAAATTATTATTATTTGTTATTATGAAATTAGTATTAATATTATTAAATTAAATTATGATATCTACAAATGGAAAGAATGCAATTTCTACGTTGAATCTTCTATTTTCGAACTATTATCAGAGATTGATTCAGAAGTTCTTTTTGCCATGGTAATAAATCTAACTTCAATCACAAAATACAATTTCTGAAATAATTTCTGAAAAAAATGCTTATTTCAAAAGTTTCCTATATTTGGAGGATCACCCATATATTATTACAAATTTATATTGAATTGAATGTAATTCACATGAAAAATGATCAAATGAGGTAGCTATCGACAATATTTCAATGACTTATGTAAAAAATATCAGAGGTTGGATTGAAATGATTAAATATGTCTCAGGGCACCTTAAATTTTTGAAACCGCACTTGCCGTTTCTCACAAGCGGTGAAAACTTCCTTGATAAGCATATAAGGGTCATTATGACAAATATAATCAGCGTTCTATACTCTGCATTATTATGTTTCGTTGTATAACATAGTGTAAAGTTAGGTTATAAAATGAGGTTTGTGTGCATTGAATGAATAAAGAATACACTTCTCCTGAATTAACTGTTTTGAAGCAAATAAAACAAGTCGTACTTGTTTTATTTGCTTCAAAACATTTTTCTGTTTATGAAGGCATATACGATGTTTAAAAGAGGGTTCACATAAGGCCCTCTTCCAGCCCTCAAATTAGAAAAATGGAGTTATGTACCATCCAGGGGGAGTGAAATAGGGCATAAATATAATAGAAATTGAACCCTCTACAGGTTTCCTAAAACCTACAAAGACACTGAGAAAAAAAGTAATGTCCCAGCAACAAAATAATTTTGTTGAGCAGTTTTGGTTGTTTTCACCAAAATATTTTTTCCGCTACCAAGAAAGTAGTTGTTGTTACAAAACAATGAGCTTGGCTCAAGCAAAAAAATTTGTTAAAGACATTTTGTTGAGTGAACCAAAGGATTTTGTTGATCCTACCAAATACACGGCTGCGCATGCGCTCTCTTCTCACTCGTGAAGAACAACTGGCCACGTTTCTAACATGGTAGACGCGAACGAGAATCAGATCGATCGAAAACTTTCGGTATGGCGGACGTGGCGACAGAAAGATTCTAAAGGAATGGGGTATTGAGACTCTCATAGATACATTTCAATGTAAGTGATTTTTACATTTCAATTGCTCTTTCACAACATTTTGAATACTCAAGATAAACTTGTATCGGCAATTTTTTGTGAATCTATATTCTAAATTCTATAATAACTTCAAGTGATCATAAAAACAAGAATTAGTCGGGAGTTCCGGAAAATTGCTTGTTTTCAGATTGAGTATGGCGTCATTTTTTAGAGGTTAAATTTTTAAAAAACCTTGGAAGAGTGGCTGAATGTGACTGAACTAGCTCTCCCTCACTTCAGTTAAGTAATAATAATTAGAGTTTTAAGTATTTACACCGAAATTTTAGTATAAATAGCAGAAATAGCTTCATTTTTCAAGCTGGTTTTGAGGTTAGGTAACGAACTGAGAGAAATTCAAACTATACCCTAATCACACCTGGCTGCTTTTTCAAGTTTAAAACAGCCCTTGGAAATGAAAAATATATAAAAACAATAATTTCTCGATTTCCCCGACTGCTTCTTGTTTTAACTAACCAATCAAAGGTACTCTGATAGAAATTGCAAATAACATGATGGTCATGATGGAATTCAGTAAAGCCGTGATCCTACTTTAAAACCCTTGTAACTAATAAGCTTCAAGGTCTAGATCGGCTCAAATAAATGATAAATTTCCAATCAATTTCTTTAAGTTCTAATCAGACTTGAAAGTAAGGAACATAATTTTCAGGTTATGACATAAATATTTTGAATCTGAATAAAATATAAGTGGTATAATGAAAATCAAAAGAAAAATTTTTTCAATCAAATTTTTCAAATCCTACATCCCCAAGTATTTCTTGTTTTTTCCTATTTTTTTATTATTATTTGATTCAAAATATGAATATGCTTGTATGCCAGTTGTAACAGTAATATGACCATCGTAATAATAATGATAATAGGGCCATCGTAAAAATGGAAAAAAGTAAATATGAGATGAATAAGGTCTTTTTAATTTTCAGCTGAAGAAATTGATTTAGAAGCATTAAATGCACTCGCTCCTGGAAGTAGCTAAGTAGAAAAGCTTCTGAAGAATGAGCTGTTGGGGATTCAAATTCAATTTGAACGCAAGTTGAAAATTTATATAAACTTAAAAGAAACAATTGAAGTTCCTCAAGAATCTTTGGAAAGTGAATCCACTCATAACACCAGTAAAGCAAAAAATTGTTTAAAAGATAGACCATTGCAGGGTACCATTTATAAAAAAAAAGTATATAAGTTATTGAAAGTGAAATGACAGATAATTCCTTAATCATAGATTATCACATATTTCATTTCGCTTTACAGAAAATATCTGTTTTATATTCAGAACCCATATAAAAATAAGAAGATGAAGTATCTTTGTTCTAAATGAGAATCTTTATTCTCTGATGTATTAAAATGAAGAGATGTGTTCTTTACCAAAATTGTATGTACTGATTATGCATTTTACTAAGTATACGATGGACCCTAATACGATTATTTATAATGGTGACTCAATAATTTAGGACAAAAACTCCTTTGTTTGATGTGTAAATAACTTGGAATATCACAGAAAATAAATGATATTCTATTAATAAAATACATTTTTCCTTAGAAAAATCTATTGCTTCTTCAAAATAATTATTCTGTTGAATTCACAAAAGTTTGATTCGATCAAGAAGACGATTCTGTATAACCTTCAAAATTTTCGTTTAGCCTGAAAAATCATTGTGCCTGAAAAATATTTGGTTCATTCAATCAAATATGTCTGTTGCATCTACAAACAAATTTTGCTGTGCCTACCAAACTTTTTCGTGGGTTCAACCAAACGCACCAACAAAATAATTAAGTTGGCTCAACAAAATGATTTTGTTGCTTCTATAGCAACCAAAATATTTGGTTCATGCAACTAAATTTTTTTTCGGTCGATCAAAAATTTTTCTCACTGGACCTACAGACAGAGGTCTGAAATATGACTAAAATTCTAAATCAGCAGTCTTATTATCCAATTTTAGGACGAAGAAGCTTGATGTTCCTGTCTAAAAGAGAAAAACTGAAAAAGTAACAGAAAAATGACAGTTTGTGCGGAAACGGGCATCTATAATAAAGTCTATAGCATTTGACGGGTGTAGTAGTTAAGGTATGCGTAATGACGGGCATTACGTGTGCGCACATATGTACTTACCTCACTCGCGTTATGCCTTATTCCTTTACCGGATTTACCGACCTGGCGGTTGTCGTGAAACACGCCCATGTTTGTCTTAGCTTTTGAGTTACGCCGAAATTTTCACAGAAAGCCGCCGGCGCCGCCGACATCGCAAACGACGACCAAAGACGAGGACTTATCATCTGTAACGCCTCGTCAACACCAAGAGCTGCGAGCGCGCTATATCCTCGGAATATATTGTTTGTAGATTTTTAGTCAGCTTTAGTGAGCACGTAAAGCCATAGTTGTGTTATTATATGTATGTTCTCCTCGCCTAGTCATAAAACCTTCAAGCGCGCGTGCGAGATCATCGGGAACACCCTGAGATGTTCCAACAGGGACGCGATAGCGAACTTTTTTGCGATTCTATCTTTCAGGAAGTTTCCTTAGAATAGGTCATTAAATTTGAATTACTCATAAGTCATTTCATACGCTTTTCTTATGTACCGATTGGACTATAGTTTTATGTATTAGTTGGTTTAGGTATAACAGTAGTGGTCTGTACAGTCGAATTTTCAGCAACATTCACTAACAAATTTTTTTGAATTGTTGAGAAGAATTCAAACCATTTCAGGATTTCAAATCAGGAAAGAGTCTCCATGTATGGAATATACATACAGAGATTCCTAATTTCTTAAGAGGATCCTCTACTCTTGAGGCCAGAAATTGAGCGGTTATTTGGGGAATCAATTACGAGAGATCTACTGCATAAACTAAAAAAATTTTATTTTCAGAGATACATATTTTGACTATTAAATTTTATTTTAAAAAACCCTGCGATCTTGAAATGTCATTGATTACATGGATTTAAAAACTGCAATGGTCCCGCTCAAGCAACGTCGTGGTCAATTGGGTGATCCGAAATCAGAAAAGTGATAATCTTTATGATCATAGTTACGTTCACCATATTTTTCCGTGAAAGATTTTTTTCATTTTGCAATGAGTAAAAGTTATGCAACGATTTGTAAAAAATTCCTATTTTTACTTCATTTTTTGACCTATTAGGGGCTATAAAAATAACAAAATAAAATTTTGAAAATCGTACATGGGAAAACAGCGGTATGTTGTCTGAACCAATAAAAAAAATTATCGAAATCGGACAGATACTTTTATGGAAAGTCTTACTCGGCAGCTGAAAAAACTCTAACATGTGATCAATGAAATTTCAAGGTAGCGGGAGTTTTCTTGTCGTCTCCAAAAATGAAATTTGATAGTTAAAATATGTATCGCTGAAAATAAAAATAAAAATTTTTGAATGTATGCAGTAGATCTTTCGTAATTGATACCCCAAATAACTGCTCAATTTCTTGCCTCGAGAGCAGAGGACCCGCTTAACGCATGTTTATTTATTGTTTACGTTAATTTTTCCAATTTTTACATTCTCATTCTGAATGAGGAGGTATTGGTTATATGCGAAAATTGACGTTCGCGGATTTAATGAAATCTCCACGTTCCGAGACCCCCTGAGTCAGAAAAAACGATTTTTACGAAGGTGTCTGTCTGTCTGTCTGTAGTCTGTAATCTGTATAGTCTATAACTTTTGAAAGAATGATCATATTGGATTGTGCTTTGGCACACTTTTTCGAAACCGGAAAAGAATGAACGAGTTCGTTAACCAGCTATTTTGGACGAAAAATCAGAGAGGGGGGGCATTTTGAACATTTTTTTGGACTTTTTTTTCAAGAATCAAAAATCGTAAGTACAATTTCTTGTAGCGCTTAAAAAGTGGAATAATTTATTCCAGGCATTTTTTTCGTTAAAAACCACATTGTCAAAGTTGTGGCATTTTCAAAATTCAAAAATATGAAAGGAAATGAGAATTTTTAGCCACATAACGCAAGATTGAAAAGAAAGTCAGGAAGGAAAAATGTTTCTTCTTGGGAGCCCTACAAGATAGTGAATACAACTTACACGAGGATGAGTAAGTACCTTATATTTGTCCTTTTAATATACCCTACAATTTTATTTGGTAGATGAATTGTTTTTTGTTGAAAATTTGTATTTTTTGTGGTTACACTAAGAAATTTTCCTTGTAAATTCATGCTTAACATTCACGAGACAGTGAGACTCAAAAGGACCAACTTGTGTTTATAGCTCTCCTAAATATGCGTTCATTTTTCCAACATTTCATGAAAAATGTGGTTTTAATATTCTTTTTTGTTAAAGTGACCATTTTCAATATAGAAAAATCTTTAGTCGACAGAGCTACATGATTATACCAGGATGAGTGCCTTATATTTTTCGTATTTTCATATTTTTATATTCATATTTCATATTCATATTTTTCGTAGTCATGAGAAAATTCGAGTATCTATTCTATTCTTCTTTTCAGTAAAACTGAATTATTTTGTTTATAAATTGACTAGTTCTTGTTTGGTCAGTTATGTAGAAATTTTTAATAGATTCTACAGGAGACTGCTGACCTCCTCAGTGTACAACTTAACCAATAATTCATTTACAATGATGAAGCGTAAACGAGTTACGCTTACCCCGAAAGGGATTTGGCTTAATGGTATAATAATAAAAAATAATCTCCCAAACTAAACTTGAATTCACTGCAATGAAGTCTAGTGACTCTTTTTAAATTCTTGTAACTTCTTGTAAATTTAACTGAGTTCAAGTGAATTGCCTTAAAATCAGAACACGCAGAAGGAAGAGCCGTAAAATTAACCGGTCGTTCATCACAATTATGGACACCATAGTTTCTTGTAGATTTGATCAGACTGGGTTTTTATCTATTTTAGTTCGATGTTATTATAATATGTTATTATAATCTAATGAATTTGTATTTTTCCATTTATATGTAAATTTGAAGTTGGGTAAAATTTAGAGAAAATCAGTTGATTTAACTAAACTTTCGTTAAATTCATTATGAGATCATAGTATCCTATTCGTACCAAAAATCTTGTAAATTTTACGAATATTTTACGCACATTCCAAGTGAATTCAAAGAGTTCAGATAGTACGATAGGCTCTTTCAATTTGCAGTCAATAATATTAAATCATAATGAATTTAATTGACGTCTCCTGATATTTTCCGGATTTAATTGAATCATTCCTAATAACCCCAGTGTGTTCAAGGAAATTAGAGTAAATTTTATTCGTATCTGGTCTATTCCACTGAATTCTGTTGAATTCTACAAAATGTATTATTCTGTTTGAAATTCTATCCATATTGGATTGATACAGAGATTTTGGAATAATTCGGAATTATTCGAATTAATTTGGAAATAATTCCTATCTGAAACTTTCGCTACAAACTCCATGAATTTCACCAAAATTCAACAAGATATTTCTGATTCCAGTTCTAATCGAGGGGATTCTTGCAAAAAAGCCTTATCAGAATCAATTCCTAAAAAGAAAGTATGATAATCTCAAAGTGAAGTGATGAGTTAATTCAAATGCGAGAGAATTAATAACCGGATGCAACTAAAATTTCGAAGATAAAATTATTTTATTTAATTTCCAAATTCAATCATTCCGAATTCGAATACACAAGAACCCTAGCTATTTTTGAATTTGGATCCTAAAATTATCTAAATTTTATCCAATTTAAATGTGAATATAAGACTTCAGACCATTTTGGAAATTACTTGATATGCAGATGCAGCATTACTTCCATCAAACACTTGGTTGAACCACTAAATATTTTATTTCCCACGTAATAACTAGTATATGAAATGTTTTTGTCTTTTTTTGTTGGTTGGAATTTCATATTTTTTATGTGATCACACTTGGAAGTCTTTCTTTCAAATTCAAATTTTTCTTTAATGAACCTAAATTATCTTGTACATAACTTGAGTAGTCCTTATTTGGCCAGTTATATAGAAATTTCTAACAGATTCTGCAGGAGACTGTCCTCCTTAGTATGCCACTCAACCAATAATAATTCATTTACAATAATGAAGTATAAACGAGTTACGCTTATCCCGGAAGGGATTTGGCTTAATGGTATAATAATAGTAATAAGAATTAAAATAATAATAATACTATAATAATAATAATAAAAATCATAATAATCATGATTGAAATTGAACTATGCAATTGGAAATCAAATATTTCGTAAAGGTTCCTTCTTCTATTGAATTATCACACGTTTTGGGTTAGAGATTCATCTTTTTGGCGGAAAATTCAACTTTTTGATAGGGAATTCATCTTTTCATTCGAGAATTCAACTATTTCGTTCTAAATTCGTCATTCCTGAAAATATTCAATTATCCATTTTTTTTCTCTTCAATAAAACTAAATTGTTTTGTACATAATTGGACTTGTTTTTATTTGGTCAGTTATGTAGAAATTTCTAACAGATTTTGCAGGAGATTGGTGCCCTCCTCAGTGTGCAACTTGAATAATAATAATAATAATAATAATTTTAGGTAAGAAGCTTTGAAAACATTTTAGAATTTTATATTGATTTTTGACACTTAGGGGTTGAAACTGACAGCCTCTCTCGGCAGATACGGGGATAAAACTTTTTTTACAATTATTTAACATAAAAATATACATAATACATGTTTAAATTTTAGGTAAGAAGCTTTGAAAACATTTTAGAATTTTTTATTGATTTTTGACACTTAAAGGTAAAATTGACAGACTACCCAAGCAGATAGGGGGATGGAACTTTTTTCGTAATTATTTAACATCAAAATGTACAAAATCCATCTTTTAAATTTCAGGTAAGAAGCTTTGATAACCTTTTACAATTTTTCATCGATTCTTGACCCTTAAGGATTGAATCTGACAGCCTCCCCCGGCAGGTAGAGCGATGAAACTTTTTTTACAATTATTTATCATAAAAATGTGCAAAATACTATTTGAAATTCTAGGTAAGAAGCTTTGAAAACATTTTAGAATTTTTATTGATTCTTGACTCTTAGGGGTATAAATTGACAGCCTATTCCAGCAGATGGGAGGATGAAACTTTTTTAACTATTATTTAACACAAAAATGTACTGAATCCATGTTTGAAAATTTAGGTAAGCAGCTTTGAAAACATTTCAGAATTTTTATCGATTCTTGACACTTGGAGGTTAAAATCGACAGCCTCTCCTAGTAGCTAGGGGGATGGAACTTTTTTTGTGGGTATGCAACATCAAAATGTACAAAATACATGTTTAAAATTTCAGGTAAGAAGCTTTGAAAACATTTTGGAATGTTCTATTCATTCTTGACACTTAGGGATTGGAACTAACAGCCTCCTCCGGCAGATTGGAGGAAGAAACTTTTCTTTAATTAGGTTAGAAAAAACCGTAATTTTGTTCTCCTAACTTATTCAAAGGAGTATGCATTTCTCGTAATAAAAATAAAGGGGCAAATATATAGGCCCCCGCGAGGGCCCAGCTCGGAATTTCCACAGTAGGCCGCCTTTGTGGAGCCTCTGAAGAGCCAATAATTATAAAAGGCTAAGCTGGGCAGTTTACACACGGGTATGCTTACCCCGAGAGGGATTTTGCCTAATGGTATAATAATAATTATGATAATGATAATAATAATCATAATAATCATAATTGAAAATTGAACTATGCATTTGGAAATCAAATATTTCGTGAACGCTCCTTCTTCTGTTGAATTATCACACGTTTTGGTTCAGAAATTCATCTTTTTGGCGGAAAATTCAACTTTTTGATAGGGAATTAATCTTTTCATTCGAGAATTCAACTATTTTGTTCTAAATTCGTCATTCCTGAAAATATTCAATTATCTATTTTTTTTCTCTTGAATAAAACTAAATTATTTTGTACATAATTGGACTTGTTTTTATTTGGGCAGTTATGTAGAAAAAATTCTAACAGATTTTGCAGGAGATTGGTGCCCTCCTCAGTGTGCAACTTGAACAATAATAA
>WSXT02044342.1:0-13206 GCA_011762715.2 Neuroterus valhalla | reverse complement strand
ATCGGACGACAAAAATATATGAATGTGGATCACAGGCAATGAGATTCGAAGACAACCGGAAAAAAATTCGGTTCGTTCCTGCCTAAAACTGTTTAAATCTTGTATTTGCTGTTGAAGATCAAAGACCGGGTAGAGGGTTTTCGAGTAAGCGCCGGAACCAACTCGTGTGTCTAGATTAGTATGGTGGGGGTAGAAGAAGGAAAAAGGGACAGAGGAGGTTTGGGTCAAACCTAGGAGCAACTCGAGTGTTACCGGCGGTCATTTTCGACCGCGGGGAACAACTCGAGTGCACCGGCACGATCTATTCCGGGAAAATCCGACAGTATCAAATACATTAGATAAGTCTCCTTATATTCCTTCGTGGTGTGAAGATTCCACAATTTAGTAAAAACTCCTATTATTATGTTGAAATTTTAATTATTTTCTCTGTAAGTAATCTTTCTTAGTAGCAAAAAAAATCTGGTTTTTCGAATAATTATCTTTTTGAATAGAAAAATCTTGCTTCAGAATAAGAAATCTTTTCACAAAAAAAGTGTTCCTTTGTAGGTGGAAATCCATCTTTTATAGTTGAAAGTTGACTTTTTTTGATTAGAAGGTCATAAGATAATATTTTCGTGACAGATTTTATCTTTATTTGTTGAAATTCTACTATTTGGTGGCAATTTTTGTTGCTTAAATTCTACTTTTTTGGCAAGAAGTCATCGGTTTTTATTGAAAATAAACTGTTCTGTTGAACATTCATTTGTTTTTCACATAAAAGTGGTCAAATCAAATTGGAAATTCATCCTTTGTTATAAAAGTCACCTTTTTCATTGAAAAATTATGTTTTAAGGTTTAATTAGTCTGTTTGGAACTCATCTTTTTTGTTAAAAAGTTTTACCGCTTGGTGGAAAATTCGATTGTTCTATTGAAAATACACCTTTTTTATTGACAGTTAATTATTTCAATTTAGAGATCATCAGCGGTGGCGCCCTTGGAGCCACCGCTGTAGGCCACAGCATGCGGGACGGTGCGGTGGTCATGGCGAGCTGCGTGATGGTCAGGCAGATCTCGCCAATCAACAATCTGGCCAGTAAGGACATCTGCGGAACGCGGGAAAGAGTGAAACATCGACTGTGCCTGTTGAGAATGCTTTGGCTAGCTCAAGGTATTTGCAGCCAATTACCTCGTCGGGAATACCGTATATGGACAACCGAAATGCTGGAAGAATTGATGCGTCTCTATATTACTGAAGCGTGAAATTTGAGACCAAGCGCCAAAATGGCTATAATTTGAGGACGAAGTTCGCAGAGAAGTATCCCCACATACAAAAAGTACTAGTGAAGTATCTCATCATAAAGGTCAAGAACATCCGCAATAATCTTCTAATCTCAGAAGACCGAGCAATAGAGATCAGGCGAGAGGTGGGAGTGGCGGGAGTAAACGTCAACAATGAGCATCAGTTCGATGAAGCTGTGCAAGATCAAGCCGAGACTGATGGAGCAGTAAAACGCCATCACGTTGTTGATGTTCCTGCACAACCTCTAGATGCTCCAGTACCACCACATCTGCCAGAAGCAGACAGACCGATTTAACCAGAGGCTGTAGTGGACATTGAGCGACCAAGGGGCTCAGAGTAGTGGGAAGAGTGTGAGAAGAGAACATCATCGTCTCTTCTTACTTGAGTACCTGCATCTAGCCACAAGGATAGGGGAACATAATCTAGCAGATCAAAAACGCGCAATATCTGTTAACAGATTGCTCCCGGAGGTTGAAATTGCCACTATCAGAATGGAGGCAGGACAGCAGCCTCAAATTAATGAAATGCCCATAGGAGATGTGGATAATGATGACCTTATCGAAGCTCAAAGCATAGGTGCACCTCAAAAGGAATTTTGGTAAGGCCTTATTAAACTCAGGAATATAGAACCAACGAGAAAGCATTCTTTGCCGAAAATGTTCACCACGAATGATCTGCATGCACTGATAGGACACCTCAACCAAAAGTTTTTGTCTTTGCACTTGAATGCAGAACTATCAGTTTTACAGGTGCAAACTCTGGTATATAGTGCGGCTGTGACAGCTGTAAGAACATTAGTTCGCAGAACTAGCCCTACAGATACAGTATTTGCCTCAAGATAGAAACAAGATCCCCCATAGAAAATCCGGTTGGATATGGATGACAGCAAAGTAAGGAGAAAATTGGGTCGACTCACCTAATATAAGAGAGGAAACAGAGCCAGAAAGCTGATACTCCGTGTTGATGATATCATCTACCCTCGGTACATCGAGACACTGACACCAACGATATTAGATGAGATAATTGATTTTCATCGGAAGAGACTTTGTTTTCTAACTGCCAGATTGCGTCGATGCAACGAGAGTAGTGGTTCTACCACCAGTAGGGCGTTCAACCGTGAACTAAATAAGGAGCAGAACATGCAGCTGAACACCGAAGTTCTTGAATCGGAAGACATGGCCGACTACTGGTCAGGTGTTTGGGGAAAGAATAACAAAAGCAATTTAGACACTGCGTGGTTCCAACTAGAGAAGGAAACGGCAGGCGGGAACCCTGTAATGGAGCCTACCATCATCACAGACTCGGACAGACTCGGAGAGTTTCAAGAAGATCATTGAACATCCTGATCTAATGCTGAACTTTATGCTCAGAGGAACAACGTATATGTTGCCTAAAAAACCAAACGCTCGAAATCAATCTGAATTCCAACCAATCGCCTGTCTCACAACGATTTGAAAGTGCCTCACTGTGGTCATCGCAGATAAGGTTTACCAGCACTGTGATGAGAATAACATCCTAACCGAAGAACAAAAATAATCTTGCAATAACTCGCGTGGCAGCAAGGATCTAGTTACCATTGACGCTGTGGCCATGACGCAAGCTACAAAAGATCAGAGTAACTTGCACAAGGCTCACATTGACTACAAGCGAGCATTTCCTTCGGAACCACATGACTATTTGCTCGAGGTTTTAAAAATTTACAAGATCTGCCAGTACTTCGATCATGGACTACCAAAGACAACTAGACCAATTCGCATTACGACGGGCATCTTTCAAGGGGACTCCTTCAGTGCATTATGGTTCTGTTTAGCGATGAATCCATTGAGCCAAACACTAAATAGCATATCTCATGGATTCAGAATACATGGTGATGAGGATGGTCATATACTGACCCATCTTCTGTGCATGGATGACCTTAAGTTGTACGCTAGTTCAAATCAAAAACTGCAGCAAGTGATCAATGTCACTAAACAGTTTTCAAATTACATCCACATGGACTTTGGACTGGATAAATGCAGAAAAGAGCATTTCAATCGAAGAGAACTGGAGGCCGAAGAATTGGGGAACGAGAATGAGAACCGTATAGAGGCTATGGTTGAGGGGGAGTCATGTAAGTATCTAAGTATTCTTGAGTCAAAGGGTATACAGCATACGATAGTTTAGAAGAGCCTCATGACTGCTTCCACTACAAGACTCAGATTGGTTCTTAAGAGGTCTCTCAACTTTTCCAAAAAAATCAGGGCTATCAATACCTATGCTTTTCCTGTTCTCACGAACTCTTTTGGGCTTATAAAATGGTCAAACGCCGACCCTGATAGGATAAACAGAACTTTTTGTGTTGAAATGACTAAGCATCGGATGCATCACAGTAATTCGGCGATCAAAAGGATAGTTTTGCCACGACCTATAGGGGGTAGAGCCGTTTCAGATGTCAAGCAGCTCTGTGTATCACAAGTTACAAAGTTGCGAGACTATTTTATCAGAAAACGAGATGTTGCGCTCTACAATACCATCTGTGAAGCAGATCTCGATCACACGCCTTCGTATTTGTCCTCAGCGGAAGTCTTGAATATCAGGGCAGAAACCAGAGAGGAATTGGAAACGCAGTGGAGACAAAAAGCTTTCCACGGCGAGCACCCCAGAACCTTAGATCAATATGAAGTGGATGGAGAGGCATCTAATATTTGGCTAAAAAAGGGCGTCCTGTTTCCGGAGACGGGAAGATTCGTGACAGCGATCCAGGACAGGGTTGTCGGCACCAGAAATTATCGCAAGCATATACTACATTAAGACAGGAGCCGATTGTGTGGAGATAAGAATGAATCCATCGAGCACATTATTGATGGCTGTAGCGTAATGGCTCAGAGAGAGTGCACGCACAGACATAATGATGTAGCAGGCATTATACATCAACAACTTGCCCTAAACCTAGGACTCTTAACTGAATGGATGCCTTTCTACAGATATGTTTCAGTTCATGTTTTGGAGAGCGAAGATCCCTCTATAAGATGTAATCTTACAGTGGGATGTTACTATCCAGACGGATCATTATATCCGAGCCAATCGACCAGAGATCGTGGTTCATGAAAAAGGTAGCGGGAAAGTTTCTGTCATCGACATTGCTTGCCCATTTAACCAAAATCTGCAGGCATCCTATACGACCAAGATCCATAAGCATAGTGAGCTGAGGCATAAAGTTAAGACGATATGGAGCAATGTGAAACATGTTTCCATTCATCATATCGTGATATCGGCTACAGGCAATGTACACGCAAGATGCACTGGACATCTCGAACGTCAAGGAGTCAGTATGGTACTGGCAGCGACTCAAAAAGCGGTTTTATTGAACACCTGTCGCATTGTAAGGAATTCCCTCGACCATCAGGAAAATTGCGACTAAAACCTTATGGAGTAACAGTTGGCAGCTCTAAAAAAGCATCCAAAGGTGACGCAAGTTATCTTCAACGAACTCTGCTGCTGTGTAATGACGACATCATAACGAGACGAACTTTATATCACACCAATTATTCAATAGTGTGCCTGCCAAAATATCTGCGCAACAAATTTCGAACTTTGTTTTTATATTTTCAAATTTTTAACATCTTGACTTCATCAGGCACTTGACTTAGTCCGTAGCTGGTGATTACACACCAGGTGATATAACCCGAGGTCAATTTTTGACGAGTAATAATTTTAATTGATGATTTGTACACATTTTGAATTCCTATTTCTGTCGAGCCTATTCCTTCATCTTGACGTGACGTCACACACTAGCAAAAGTCTGTAAATAAGCCAAGCGGTTCATGTTTTTTCATAAAAAATGGAAAGAAAAAAGTGCTATTGTTAGTGTTTTGTTTTTAAACGTAAGAACACACAAGTGTCGAAAATCCAGGAGGGTGATATACATATATGCATATCCAATGAGGAGGAACGGAAAAATTAGTACAAAATTGTTAAGAACATCTTTATCGTCAACCGGTCAACAGTAAATTGTTGCAAAGATTATTTCAATGCAACTGAATATTTTTCTTCTAATAGGAAATGTGGTTTTGAATACATAAATTGTTTGTTTACGCAAGGGGTATTATAAAAATAATTTTTTTTTCAATTTCAAATTATTCTATTATTTCTTAACAAAGAGTCTCCACTGCATAGCGGAAATATGCCTTATTCGTTTATTTATTGCAATTACAAATCAAAGTATTGAGTTCTGAGGTAAGAGCTCCCGGTTTTTCCAATAACCATGACACCCACAATTGATTATTTCTTTTTTTTCTTTTTCTCAATTTAAACTCAAAGAAATCGTATCCGGGCATACTTTAACTTCTTAAAATAAATACTTTTAGCCAAAAAATCTTCATGAATTATTTTTATTATTGATTTTATGAACTTGCACGTGTATTTCGAGCTCTTATAATGACATGTGAGGTCACAACACTTTTGAAATCAAAGCTTATGATAAACTTAACAATGAGCCAAAAAATTTTTTTTTTGGATGGCCCTATTGTAAATCAAAACCTGGATTTTTAGGGATTGAATTACATTTTTTTACAACGCAGTATAAAATTCAAACTGAACATTTATATTACTTGTATCAATAATTCTTCAGAATACTACTATACGTGACGAAAAATGTAGAAGTCACATTCTTTTGAAAAATTTGCGTCTTTTTAAGTCAGATGAAAATGCCAAAAGGTTTGAACTGGAAAATCTTACAGGGATTCCCTGAATTTGAAAAAAGTCAGTGAAAAAATCGAGAAATTTTAAGAAACTTACATGAGATTTCTTCAAAAATTATCACCGTGGGAATTTTGCTGGTAAATAAAATTAAAATGAGTTTTCTGCTCATTCAGCGAATAATAAGTAAGCTTGCATTTTTCAGCACAGAGCGAATGAATCGAATTCCTTGAAGATAAGGTGAATGGCAGCTCCAACTCCTAGGTTTCAAAAGGAATGCTTTTGTGGGATTGCACAATAAGGTATGAAACATTTGTCTATAATAAAGTCTGAAGTGCAAAGTAAAAAAACTGATCCAAAATCGATACCATAGTAATTTTAGAGAGGAGAATATTAGGCCTAAAAGGATCGAAAATTATAAAATATGTTGTCGAAGTAAATAATGAAAACTTCTTCTATTGCAGAAAAGATGGCACTGTCATTTAGGCGTAGCTTCAAAATTAGGGTTTTATCATGACCAGAAAATGACCAAAAATTTCGTTCACCGGGGAAAAAAAACTGAAAAATGACCAGGAATTTGATGTGCCCAGGAGTTTTCTCTCGAATATCTAATATGCAAATTGGAAGCGGGTTCCCATATTTTACGACTGAGAGAATAAGCTGGAACAATTAATTTTTAAAGAGAATAATTATAATTCTGAATTTGTACTGGGAATCAAACATGCCTTCAAACATGTCATTTTTTGAAATAAATGTAGTTGTGACTTGGAGAAGGGAGTATCCGTAGGGAATTATAATTTTCACTTTGGAGCAGGAAATTCCCGTTAAAAATTAGGTTTAGACTTCAGAAAAGAAAAACTTTGGGATGAATTAATAATTGATTTGAAACAGGAAATTTTTGATATGGAGTCGGAATTTTCAAATCTGCAACTTCTGACAATTGAATAAAAAAACAAGAATCCAACAACCATAGTTGGACAAACACCTTCCAATATACCTATTAATAAAAAAAAGGTGAACAAAAAAGGGAAAGATAAAAGAGAAAGCAACATCCAAATCCCCTTCTTTTGCTTTTTTTTACGTTTCGTCCTTTTTTTATCTCGGAAAATAACACAAAACAATAATATTCGAAATATCTATCAACGTTTCGGTATCCACCCAACACCCTTACCAAGGTAAAAAATTTCCCAGCAGGTAAAAACCCAAGAGAAAGTCAGGTTGCTCTTCACCTGTATCCCCACTGAAGATAATAATTGTAATAATAAATAATATTTTTGAGACAATAATAATAAAGGCAATAATGGCAATGCCCATTTCAAAAAGGAACTTAAATAAAATAATGCCGGTTCAAGTTTTGAATAAAAATTCTTTGGAAAGATTCTCTGTTCCAAATTAGAATTAATATTTTCAGGACCAAAAATGATCTGATGTTCCAAGTTAAAATTCTTATTCTTACCCAAAATTTCCTGTTCCAAATGAGATATCTTTGAACAAAAACTACATACTTTTATTTTCGAAAAACAAGGGAAATAGGGTGATTCTTCACGATCCTACAATGTATTTCACTCTAGGCTAAAAATAAAATTTTTTCAAGTTGGAAATCTAACTTTTTGGTTGGAAATATATGAATTTTGTTGAAAACACTGTTTTGATAAAAAAATTAATACATAATTCAAAATCAGCCTTTTTGGTTGGAAGTTATTTTATTTTAGTTCAGGACTTAACTTTTTTTTCAAGCTTGCGTCTATGGTCTAATACCATTGTTTTCGATTTGAAATTTAAAATTTTTTTTGGTTTCAAAATAACCTTTTATTACATTCTTTGTGGACCATTAATCTTTTTTGCCCGAAAATGAAAAATATCAGTTAAAAGTGTATAACCACTTCGTTAAAAATTCAGTTTTTGCTCGGAGATTCATCACTTTATTCGAAAATCGGTCACTTTGGTTGGAAATATAATTTTGTTGGCAAAAATTCGTTCTGTTGGTTAAAAATCAGGATTTTCAACTAAAAATTAACTATTCCACCAAAGGTTGAGAATATGGTTACATTCTCCAATGAGAATTGTACTTTTTGCTTAGAAATTCAACAACAAATTTGATGCATATTAATTTTTGTTGTCAAAGTTTTATTATTTAGGTTAGAATTTTCTCCATTTTTCTTGTAGAAAACTAGTGTATTTAATCAAAAAGCAAACGTTTGGTTAAAAATTATTTATTTCTAGATGAAAATACAACCACAGGGAAAAATTTGTCTTAAAAGTAGTGTTGAACTCAGTCTGGGAATCCTGGGCGGGTACCAACATGTTGTGAAAATTAGAAACCTCGTATTTTGAATATTTACAAGATATTTCAATACTTAATGCAAGAAAGAACAGCATAAAGTGTCAGACTGTCCAGGGGATTTTGATGGAGCAAAAACAATTTAAAGACTAATAAGTCAAAGACAGGATGAGGAATAGTGCAGAATATTGCAAGATTAAAATATCGGTCGAAATGGTCTTTATATACTGACCAAAAAAATCCTTACCGCTTGTGAGAAACGACCCGGGCTGGGTCAAAATTTCCTGGTACACTGAGTCATATTTAATTTCATAAGTAAGATAAATGGTCTTCTCTGAAATAACTTTAAATGTACACATTGGCTTGAAAATACAACAATGTTGTTGAAAACTGATATATTTTCCCAAAATCTCGTCTTTTTTGAGACAAAATTAATCTTCTTGGTAGGGAATTGATTTTATTCTTCGTGAAAGTTCAACTGTTTGGTTATAAGTTGAACTACTTTGTTGAAAATTCAGTTTTTCAAGATTCAGTGTTTTGAAAATTTGACTCTTATATTGGAACATCGTTTTTTACTTAGTTAATTTAGAGCCCAAAAAATCCACTTAGTTAGATTTAAAAAAAGATTTTGCACTCATTTTCATCTTCTTTCTACATTCTTATCAATGAGGAGGTATTGGTTTTATGTGAAAATCGACTTTCGCGGATTTAATGGAATCATCCCATGAGAATGCGCCCGCGTATACATGGTAGAGGAAGAGAAAACACTGAAGGAAGAAAAGGTAAGGAAAGGGGACGAGACAATAAAAAGGCCGACAAGAAATAAAGCATCAGGAGAGGATGTGAAGAATAAAGCTCTGAAGTATTGAGGGAGGGGGATAGGAGTAAGAGAAGAGATGTGGAGAGTCTAACAAAGTATGGGTAGGTAAAGGATGGCTCGAAAAATGGAGGACGGGAATAGTGATTCTGCTACCAGAGAAAAGAGAGGCTCAAAAGGTGGAAGATTATAGAGGTATCAGACTTATTTCAGTGGGTTATAAAATATATGCTGGAGTGCTCAAAAACAGGTTGGGAAGTCAGGTAGAAGGGAAAAGTAGTATTCCACACAACCAGACGGGATTCAGGAAAGGAATGGGAATAATCGATAACATTTACGTTCAAAACAATGTAGTGAATAGGAATGTGGGGCGGAAGAGAGGGAAACTAGTAGCCTCGTTCGTGTATTTTAAAGCAGCGTTCAACTCAGTAAGCAGAAGGGTTTTGTAGCAAGCTATGGAAGGAAGGAGAATAGATCAGGAGTTGATTGAAAGAATGAAAGAAATATTTGCGGAAGCAAGGTTCAGAGCGAGAATAGGGAATGAGAAAAGAGAGAAGTTTTGGATAGGAATTATGTGCCTCAGGAATACGAGGTGTAAATAAGATTACGAGTGGAAGTTCAACAGAGAAATGAAGAAAGAGGAAAGTCTTTACGAGAAATTCTTGAGGTGGGTCATAAGGGTTAGTTGGATTTGCCCAAGATATGTGCTGAGGGAAGAACTGGGTAAGGAGAAAATTGTAGTTTGGCAGTTGAAGAGAGCATGGAAATTTAAAGAAAACTTAAGACGGGAGGAGGAAGCAAAATTGCACAAGCATGCATAGATGACCTAGGGTCTAGAGAGAGTAGGGACAATACAGGAGGTTCAAAATAAGAAGGTGAGAGACAGCAAATGAGGAAAGGATGTGGTATTCAAGACGGGATTATAGAATGACAGAGGATAAAATTGGAGATGATGATAAGACAGGGAGAGGAGACATAAAGTAAAATTATGGAATCCGAGCACAACAAGTGGTATAAGATTGTAAAATGGGTGAGGGAATCAGATTACCCGAGAGATTACCTGACAAAGTTAAAAAAGGAGAGTAAGTGTAATGGAGTGTTGCGGTTTATAATGGAAAATTTTTCGTTCAAGATTGATCTTTTTTTTGAAAATTCTAATATTTTAACATGAAATTCGTTTTTTGGTATGGTGGCTTAAGGTTCTATGAATGATGGAGAAGATTTATATTTCCATCAGACGTTTCGGCTTCATACATGGGTCTCCTCTAGTAATTTATTCATTTTTTCTGCGAACCCCGTGGAGAAATCCTTGGCCCGCTGTTGATTCGTTTGTGCCATTGTTAGATTTTTTGTTCTTGTTTCTTTTATTACCAAAAGTCGCAAAAAGCCAAGAATAATTTAGTTTGTTGAAAAACCATCTTTTTGTGAAAAAAATAATAATCTGGGTAGATTACTTATATATTTGGTTTGAAAAATAAACTTATATAAAAAATCATGTTCTTGACTAAATATTAAAATAACTCATTTTTGGTTAGGAATTTATCTCTTTCAGTTGCGATTCAAATATTTTGTTGAAAACTCATCTTTTTTTTTTTAATTGAAATTATCTTGGATGCTCATTCATATTTCTGGATTTGGAATACAATTGTTCTCTGGACAATTTTTCTTAGTCAAAATATTGTCTTTTTCCGAAATTAATCTTTTCCGGTAAGAATTTCATCTTTTTTGGTTGAAAATCCAACTGCTTGGTACTGTACAACAGTTTGGTTGAGAAGTATTTTGGTTCAGTTGAGAATTCCACAATTTCATTCAAAGTTCGTTTTTTGTGGGGTAGATTATATTGCTCTAGATTCCAAATTAAAATCTTTTTTTGGTTAAAACATCGACGTTAACATTTTCCGTTGAGAATCCTTCTTTTCTGGTTGAAAACTCATCCACCGCACCGGATTACAAGTGGAAGCATTTTTTCTGAATTCCTTTTTTTCATTGAAGATACATGGCTTTGATTTGAATTTAATTTTTTCAGTTGAAAATTTGAATCGCTTCTTAGAAAATTTTTCTTGCTGATAAAAACTGATGATTTTAATTAAAAACTCATATATTTGATGAAAAATATTTTGCCAGCAGAAAATTTATCATCTCAATTTTTTTTAAAAATTTCTTCCAATAAAAATGCAATTATTCTATTTGAAATCGAATTATTTTGTCAAAAATTCATATATTTTATCAAAAATCCATCTGTTTTAGTTGAACATTGAACCATTCCGTTGAAAATTCGTCGTTCCTGATTAGGTCTAGTTACTTTAGATTCATACTCAAAATCTTCTTTGGTTAAAATAACATCTATAATATTTTTCTTTGGGAATTCATCTTTTTTATCAAAAGTTCAATCAATCGGTCAGAATTTGAACTACTTTGTTTAAAAGTAATTTTTTTGGTCGAAGATTCATTATTTAAGCTCAACTTTAACTGTTCCATTTTCGGTTGAAGAATGTAACTATTTTCGGGGAATGTTTTTGTTGAGAATTAATATTTCCAACTGAAAAGCTGAATTCTTTCTTTTCGTTGAAAATTGATCTTCTTGAGTTGAAATAAAAATATCTTGTGGAAATACTAGTTTTTTGGTTTTGTGTTAGAATAATTGTTCGTGGCTGCTTTGATAAATGATGGTCACAAGATGCCACGAATAACTAATGTTTTTGAACAACCATATTTTTGTAGAAAATTTATTTATCTTGGTAATATTTTCAGGTTAAAAATACAACTGCTTTAGATTTTGAAATCATCTCTTTTAAGGGCCGTCTATATAAACTACGTCACATTTCCAAACCGGCAAGATAAATTATTAACCTAAGTGCAAATAATAGGCATTATTAATAAAACAAATAAATTTCGATTGTCTTGTTTTCATAAATATCACAATTTATGTATCTTTTTAAAATAAACAATTTTTCATACCAAAATTTTCTTTGTATCTCGTATAGTTTTGCTGTAAACTTGACTTTTGTATTCAAAATGTCGTTTTTTTTTTATGATTAGAACAAGAGCTATGCTTATCATGAGAAAACAGATGGGAAAAAATTTTTAGAACTTTTTAAAGTACCCGAATTTCACTCCAAACATTTCTTCTCGTCTTGTAAAATTTGACCGCAGAATAGTTTTTTTTTTATTTTCAATATTATTTTTCCAATAAGACAAAAATCACGTATCTCATCGAAAAATTGTTTATAACAAATTTGTAGATCTCCTTAAAGTAAACAATGTTGTTCTCAAACATTTTTTCCTACCTCGTACAGTGTGGCAAGAAAATAACTTCTTTATTTTCAATAATACCCAGTCAGAAATTGACAGTTGGCCCAACGTTGTCCCAACGTCGGTACACATTTCACCGACGCTTGGTAAACAACGTTGGCTCAAGGTTAGAATGATAACAATAATTTACGTCAGCCCAACGTTGTTTACCAGCATAAGAACAATATAGTTTCCCAGTGTCAGGATGTCACTGTATGCCGGAGTCGAGCCTACGCTGGCAGCCGACTTTGGTACGGTATTATACGTGAGTGTACGATCAATGCTGGCAACTGATGTTGGTTTGACGCCCAAATGATAACAATGATTTACGTCATCCCAACGCTGATTACCGATGCTGATCCGATGTCATTTACAAATATAGTAAGCCGTTTGGGGGAGTGTTCAAACTACATTGGCATAGGATGTGCATAAAAATCATCGGGAAAAATCGTTTCAATAACTATGGCAATGAACGTCAATTTGGAGTCAGAATAAAAAAAATTTATGTCGGGCAACGTATTGAACCAGTACTGAACCAGTATTGAACCAACGTTGGTATCCGACTCTAGTTAGACGTTAGCTACACGGAGAAACCTTGGTTAGTATTATACATGAAACATAATTTCATATTATTCTAATTTGGGAATTGACAACACTTGAAATTATATATTTGTGTATTCTGAAATCATAAGATATTATTGAAGTATAAGCTGAAACAGAAAAATCGGGTTAGTAGAAAACAAAGCTGGCAGGTATCGAACACGCGTCTCCAGAGCAGCAGTCGGGCGATCTTCCATTTATCTAAAGAACTTATGGGAGATGGGAATGAAAACATCCATATGACCTGAATAATAGAAAGTT